>NW_004625111.1:0-20314 GCF_000247695.1 Heterocephalus glaber
CACACACACACACACACACACACACACACAGAGTAATATAAGTTGACCTTCAGAGACAACATGACCTTATATATAAAACAACCTAAATAATTCAAAAAGCCAATCAGTAATTCTTGCAAGGTCAATGTTTTAATAATCATTATATATATATATAAATAATAAGGATAAATTGAAGTGCAGAACATGAAAAGAATAACATTTAGTAAAAATTGGGCTTTAATTTTTTTCAACATGTTAATGCAGTTATAAGTGTACAGGCTTTACAGCCTTGTGTGAGTTGTCAGGTATGTGTGTATGTATGATACCTTGGCTGTTGCACTCAATTTGTTCAGATTTGTGTTTGAATACTGAAAAGTTTGAGAACTGCATGTGTTTTTCCTATAAGAAATAATGGAAAACCACGTAATAGGTTTTGAAGCTCAAAAATTACACTGATCAATTCATGTTTCAAGGACTTTGAGCAAATTTCACAATGATTTCTTTCTTTAACTCTATTGTGGGTCTCACAGTTTTCCTCTTAGCTTTACTGCTGCTGTCACTAACTTTCTTTGGAGCTGTGGTTGTGATATTTTACACAAAGCACAAAAAGGCGCATAATGACGAAACACACTAACACATGCGCTGTGGGTTGTCCGGGTGAGAGCGGCACTCAGACTGAAGTCGCCCCTTCGTGTCCTCGGCCAGACATGACCCCTGACTTACTCTCAATCCCTACAGGTCTTTCAGGTGGGAGTTTCCGTTCCACTGTCCAGGAAAGTGAAGAACGCCAAGCAGATTGTTTTTCCAACTTTGCTGTTCGGGTGTGGAAAGTTTGAACTTGGAGCCATTCAACAACTGAGGTATCAACTATATTAGGTTCTTAAATGTAATTGTTTAAATTATTTTATATCACAGCTATTTAGCCTAGTTTTTCTACTAGATACTGATAAAGATGTTTCCCATGCTCCATATTCAGCTCCATATTTTTTATCCATGTTTTTCAGATACTTGATTTCTTTTCTTTCTTCTTTTTTCTTGTTTTCTTGTTCCCGGGATTGAACTCGGGTCCTTACACTTGCGAGCCAGGTGGCAGAACCACTGAGCTAAATCCCCGGCCCACAGATACTTCATTTTGACATATACCTCAGTGAGAAGTATATTTCAGTTCTATGTGCCACACTTTTTAAAAGTAGTCTCTTTAATGTATCTTTCTCCATTTTTATCTTGTTTTTTATTCTTAAACACATTATTTCTCATAAGTAACATAGAAATTCCTTGCATTTTTATAATTAAAAATGTATCTTTTACCAGAGAAGTTCATTTCATTTATACATACAGAGTTCGCCAAAACATATACACACACTTCAAGAAAAGAAAAATTGTGTGGGGGACCCTAGAGGATGTCGTGTATCACAGAAGACTCAGTACACTGCTGGCCCTTAGAGAAGAAATTGAAAATGCATGTGCAGCAATCTCAGTGACCAAGGTTATGCAAGCAGCAGTTCCCTGTACTAATAAATGCCTGGAAGCCCATGGCCACCACTTTGAGCAACTCTCCTATTTGCAGAGGCCAAAGGGTAACTTTTATTAATCTCATGATGTCTCAGTCAGTTTGGTATTAAAATATTGATACAAGTTTTTCCTTTCCTGAAGTATGTATACATTTTTGACACTCTTTGCAATGCAGTTGCTGATAGAGTTAGACAAAAAGTATAGTGTGTTACCATGATCATCTCCCATTCAGTCTATATTCTCTCTCCCCTTTATGCTGCCTTTCCTGCTTTCCATGTCTGTTCACTATTTTTCTCCTTAGATTTGCATTCAAAGCAGTCATTTTAATATGGATCACTCATGTATCACAGACTACTTTTTAGGATACTATGCTTCATTTTCCCAAACTGTGCTGAACACTTAAAGTTTTATTGTTTTCCTAATCCCTGTGGTTATTTGTTACATATTTATATATTTTATTTTGAAATGTATGACGAACACAGGAAGATATTACTGATGTTGTTTCTTTAGAAAGTCCGTATTTTAATAACTAATTATTGTTCATTTGTTCCTGCAGTTAACCCTTCAAACTGTTTTTCTTTTAGCCCACACAACTGTAATATTTTATGTAATGCAAACTATAGAGGCCGTAAAAGCTGTGAGCTTATTTTTTCTTGGCTGAAAACATTCTTTCCTTAAATTCTGAAGAATGTTCATTATTCACATTTAAAATATTTCCAGTTGTCTGGTGTCTTGTGTGTGTTCTCTTTTCTGGAAGCATTAGCTGTGACTTTAGTTTTGTTTCTTTTAAAGTGTATGTTTTTATTTTGGGCTGATTTTAAGAGTTTCCCTTTATTTTGAACACCTATGACTGGAGTTGGTAACCATTTTCTGTAAAGAGAAACAATAAATATTTTGCACTTTGTAATCCATACCTTCCCTGAGCCAACTACCCAACGCATCCTATGTAGCACAGAATCAGCCAGTGACACTGCTTAAGCAAATTGTTGTTTTCTGACACAACTTTAAGAAACTGGTACACGCCAGTTACTGTTTATGTACATCAGATAGTGAGCTGTACAATAATCATAGAGGATATACTTATAGTTGATTTAATCCACCCTACAAAATTCTATTTCCATAGTTAGCAAACTACGGTGGTAAAAGTGACCTCAGTTCCATCATAGGTTGAGCTGCATCGATGATGAATTTCAGTTTTAGTAAGAGTCAGTCCAGCTTCTCTTCATGCCTTGGCTTTGGCATGGCCCAGTTGGACTTCATGAGAGATTTCTGTCCCCTGGGACGTGAAAGACTGCCAGAGACTGAAATTTACCTTTCAGAGATTTTTACTTTGGTGTGTTTAAAACTGACAAATGCCATGGCTATGCCACTATTCATGGATTTGTGGCCACCCTACCCGCTGAGCAGTGCCACAAAACTGCCATAAATCGCAGTCTTCCTTACAGATATTTTTGGGATAGTTCTCAAATCTGCAGTAAGTTTTACCACATGTACTGGTTTATAAAATAAAAAAATCTGGTGTTGCATTTTGGTTTTCTCCTCTCCCCAGTGAAGTGCCTTTGCCAGAGACGGCCAAGATTCTTAATCCAGTACCCATGCTAGCAAGGGCTCCCCAAGAAAACTGATGGTCCTGAGGCTATGTGGAAAAGGCTTTTTGCCTGTTGGGAATTTTCTTTTATTTCGTACTTGCTTCCGTGACCCTGCAGTAACTTTACATTTAAAGATACACACTTTTGAGACAGGGTCTCGCTATGCCATGTAGTTCAGGCTGGCTTTGACCTTACCGTGTAGACCAGGCTGGCCTCTAATGCTCAGCGATCCTCCTGCCTCAGCCTCCCAAGTGCTGGGATTACAGGTATGCACCACCACACCTGTCTTAAAGATATTTCTATACTTTCCCAAGAGGATGTTAGCTAGTAACAAATATATTATCCAGTCTAATTGGAGCTTAATTTATTTGCATTGTGATTTTGTTCTTAATTTAGAACTATGAAGAAGAAAAGCACATTCTTATTGACCCACCAATTTTTCCTGACCATGAGATTCATTTATATTACCTGTGGAACAAAGAGAAAAACATGAAGAGGAACAAAAGAAACATATGAACAAGTGGAAAGCATGTAAATTATGTTAGGGCTGGTCCTGTCTCTCTTCTGACCTCCTGATTCTGAACCCTGCTAAATGTTAATTTGTTAGAAATCACAAGAATAATCTAATATATTCACCTTAACCATGTGACAGCACTACTGTTTTGCAAGGATTTTCTAGAAGGAATCTAAACCCTAAATATTGGTTACAGTTGTAAGGACTGAGAGGCTTCTGTATGTTTTCCTTTAGGGTTTGATTTAGGGTTATATACAATATCTTACTACATTTTTCTCAGAATACCATACAGGTTTCTCTTTCCAAACCTTTGGTTGTTGCTGTTTTTTGAAGTTGCAGGGGATAGGGGTAGCAAGTGCAGTACCGCTGAGTCACACCCCTAGCCCACTTTTCACCGCTTGTGGCTATATCAGTTTAGCCATGTAAAACACTAAAACTTCGTCTCTTTCTCTCTCTCTCTCTCTCTCTCTCTCTCTCTCTCTCTCTCTCTCTCTCTCGCACGCGCGCGCGCACGCGCTTTTATCTTATCAGTTTATCCTTTAGCAAGTCTCTTGATCTAGGCTGGGTTCAGGTACTATGAAACTCACCTGAATGTGTTACTGAATTTTTCATTTCAACAAATTTTATTTCATTCCTTTTACATCTTAAAAAATGTGTTGAGACTTTCTATATTTTTTTTCAAAAGTGTCTGTGGTATGTGTTTAAGATTGTGGAAGTATTTTTATGACAGTACCTTATAATCCTTCTAGATCTCTTTAGCATCTTTGTATTTTTGGTGCCTGTTGATTTTTGAGATGTCCCTGATTTTTACTATAACATTTTTATTACAATCGGGATATTTTGAGTATTATGAAGCTCTGGTTCCTATTTTAATATTATTATTTTTACAGTCATGTTTGAATTTTACTTTGGGAGTTCACTCTATTCATACAAACTTTTCACTTCTTCAACAACCCAGAGGCAAAACTACCTACTGTTGCCATAGGTAGATGTTTAATAATGTCCATATCCACACAGGTACATATAGATTCCATATATGTATCTATTTTTTAGAGTTTCTATTGGTAGACGTTTGCAGTAGGAAATTGCATTCATCACGGGGTTGGTACATGGACATAACACATCTTAATTCTTTTTCTGTCCCTTCCTCTCCCCTCCCTCACCATCCCTCCATCTCTTGACTTCCTTTCAATAGATATCTCATGGCTGAAAAGTAGGTCTGCCTTTTTATAGTTAGGGAAGGGTGTTACTGGTAGGAGATTTTTCTACATGATATTTGGGCGGAGTAGTGTTGCCAACAGCTGTCTTGTAAGGTTTCTCTCACTTGATACCCTGACCAGAGAATGAATGGAAACTTATCCTGAAATATTTTTTGTATTTTATTAGTACATGTTTGTAGTACATGAAGTTTACAATGACCCTAGGGAGTAGGCGCACGGACATAATAATTTCAGTTATGTTTTTATTCCCCTTCCACTCTCCACCCACCCTCCTCCCTCTGCTTTTATGTCCCCTTTGCCCATTTTCATCATTCTTGTTATTACTGTTTTGTGTTTCTGACATATAATACTTACCCTCCTTGTAGGTATTTGGTACATGTACACAACACATTTTAAATCTTTTTACTTCCCCTTCCCCATCCACTCTCCCCTCACCCTGGTTTCTTAAACCCCTTCCCACTTGCAAGAGATCTCCCTGTTTCCTTCTATCAGTGCTTTATTTTGCTCATTATTTACACATTGCCTTAATCAAGTCAGAAATGCCATATGGTATTTAAGCTTGTATGACTGACTGACTCCACTTAAAATTATATTCTCCAGGTATACCCATTTTCATACAAATGTCTCCCATGCATCTTTTTCTATACCTGAGTAGTATTCCATTATGTATAGACAGTATATTGTCTTTATCAAGTGCAGTGTGCTGCAGGGAAAAGTGTGTACACTGTTGTACGGTAGAACACTGCAAATACCTATGAAGTCCATATGATCAAGGATATAGTTCATCTCTGCTAGTTCTGTATTTTTTGTTTAGCTGATCTCAAAGCAAAAATAAGGTATCATGGTCACCCACCATGATTGTGTTAGTGTTTAATCTTTTCCATCTAGCTGTGTTTGTTTTATAAAGATAGGCACTCCAGTATATGGGGCATATATATTTATAAATGTTATCACTTCTTGTGAGATCATTCCCTTAACTAGTATGCAGTTATGCTCTTTGTTTCTTCTGACCAGGTTTAGCTTGAGGTTTACTTTGAGAGTAATACTGTTACTGCTGCTGGTTACTGGGGTTCTGGTGCATGAAATATTATTTTCTATCCTTTGATTTTTTAAGTTATGCATATCTTTTTGGATTAGATGCATTTCTTGAATGCAAAACACTGACAGATTCTGTTTATTGATCCAGTCTTTTAATCTCTGTCTTTTCACTTGGGGAGTTGATGCTGAGGGTTGAGGTCAAGTAGGATGAGGAGATCAAATACTCTAGCAAGAGACTGTACATGCGGTTCACATGTGTCCACTTTGCCAAAAAACCCCCGAGTCTTCACACAGTTCCCTTTTGCCTCAGTTGCAGTCTCACTTCAGACAGCCACAGCAGGATCCCTTGTTCAACAACCCAAACCAACCCAGTTGCAGGAATTCGCCTGCAGGCTCAGGCAGATTCTGATGCTGTCCCTGGGGTTAGTTTAGGAACTAGTCCCCAAGGCAGGGTGGCAGAATCTGTGGGCAAGTGCATTTGCAGGCCGGGTGTGTGTGTGTGTGTGTGTGTGTGTGTGTGTGTGTGTGCACGGAGTCAGGCGTGGACAGGCACTCTGGCTGGGTCCTGGGGATTGCATGATGGCATTCATGCACCAGAGGGGTCTTCAGGAGAGACCCTGCTGGTGTGGAACCCTAGGACCCGGCGGCGACTCCCTCTCTGGCCCTTGGTGAGTACTGGTGAGGTTGCTACAGGGCCACAGCATTGCCCAGTGATTGGAGGAGAGGAAAGAGGGCAAAGGGCTGGCCAGACTCTGACCCAGGTGTGGTCTCCACAGGGGTCCACTTCTGCAGTGCTCATTCCTTTGTGCTTCCCTCCCTCAGGCTATTTGGAAAGCTCTCATAAAGGCTGCTCCAGGGAGGAGGGGTAGGGACTGGAGCTGTGCAGACCAACCATGGCAGTTCCTCTGTCCTTCTCCTGTGATCCAGTTTTTAGTTTTTATCCACAAGTATCATTTCCCATTAATTTTGTGGTTCAGGATGTAAGACCCTCCCCTACTAGACAGTCTTCTCTGAGCACCTGTGACATGATTCCTCCTCTAGTCAGCCATATTGGAGGCTTTTATTCTTCATCTGCATCGGTTGGTATTTACAGGTTGCCACCTTCTATACTTAGGTGTTATGGTTTGTGTCTAGATGTCTCTCCCAAAGCCTCATGCAGTCATAGTTGGGCTTCTTCAGAGGTGGCTGGATCTGGAGTGTGTGATTGATTCATGATGCAATGCTAGGATTAAGGATGCTCTGATTAAGTGTAGGTTATTACTAAATCAGCCCGATGATTGGTTTGGCACTGCCCTAATGCTGGTAGCCTGGATACAATATAAGGGACAGAAAGAGGCTTGTCTTGTCTGCCTTGCTTGCTTGCTTTGCTACCTTTTGCCTGCTATGAACTCTTTTTCCTTTGCGATGCCTGTGTGCCATGCCACTTTGTATCCGCTATGCCTTAGAGCCAGCTGATTATGGACTGAAAACTCTACAAACTGTGAGCTAAATAAACCTTTCCTCCCTTAACCTGTGGGTGGTTGAGTATTTTGTCTCAGCAATGAGAAAAGTAACTAAGATACTAATAATAAAGTATTACAGTAAAAGGCAAAATAAAACCATAATATAAAAATACAGCCCCTTCTTCTGGTTGCCTAAAGTTTATAACACATAGTACCAACTGTTAAGAATGACATTGAAATTATCACACTTTGTAGTTAGGAGTGTAAACTGTTGTTGCCATTTGAACGAACCACTTGACAATAGTTTTTAAATTGAAACCTGCATTTACACAATTAACCTTAAGTTCAAGTCTAGGTATAAAATCCAAGCAATTAAAAAATACTCTCACCATGATATAACCAAACACAGCCACACACAGATAAACACATATTCCCAATCAATGATAAAAGCAAAAGCAGGGCCGAGTATTTAGCTCAGGGGTTCTGGCGCCTGCCTCGAAAGCTGAGGACCCAAGTTTGATCCCCGGTACCCCCCCCCAAAAAGCAAAAGCAAAATATAAAGAAAATTGCAAAGAAAATCCAACACTACAACATAATCCCAAACCAACAAACACATATATTTACAGAAAGACACACAAACCCAAAAGAACCAATTAAAAAACAAAACAAAACTCAACACCCATTAGAAAACAAGCCATGCAAAACAGCACAACCAATGATAACATCAAATAACATCAAACATAAATATATTGTAGCAAAAATGAGCACAAACATCCATAAAAACAGAAAACTAAACATTAACTATATACAAAGAACATATGACTTAAAAATGAATACATAAATAATTCTAACACAAGATGGACACAACTCAGGACTCAGCATGCAAACCATCACACATACAAATATGTGTGTACACACAAATATAGGTAAATAATGGTCCTCAATAAACTTACAAAAAACAAACTTCAAACTAAGTACAAGCACAAAAGTATACCAATAACTCAGAAACATTTTATCATTTGCCAAATGATAAAAATATTCTTAGCAAGTAAATAAAATTACAAAGATAGATTAAAAACAATACAACTCCATTAAAAATATCAAATTTGTCCTGCAACAAAGTGTCCAAAATATAATGCAAAATGTTACAAAACAATGCAGAGGACAAACACAGAAATGCAATACTATGGATGGAATTATGTTTTCCCGAAATTTATACATTGAACCCAATGTGAACTGTCTTTGGAAATGAGGTCCTTTGGAAAATAACTGGGTTTAGATGAGGTTATAAGGCTAGGATCCACAAAATGGGTTCTCTCTCCTCTCTCATCTCTTCTGTTTCTGTTTGTCTCTCTGTCTCCCACCACCACCACCGAATGCATGCACCAAGGAAAGGCTGTGCGAACACACAGTGAGCAGGATGCTGTCTTGCAACCAAGGAAAAGAACTCTCAGTAGAAACTCTCCATGTAGACCCTTTGTTCTTAGAAGTCTAGCCTCCAGAACGGTGGACAAGTAGCAATTGTTTAAGTCACCCACTCTATGGTGTTTTGTTATGGCAACTGGAACTAAGGCATACATAGCACAAAAACAAAATCAAGTCAAATAGCACGTACAAAGTGACAAAAATTATACTCATATTAATAAGAAAAAAGGAATTCAAAACCAAACAGAAATCACGTAAATTCCCTTTGAAACAAACTAAACACTCCCCCAAAACCATAAAATTATAATGAAAACCTCTGAATACGTCTGGTATTCAAGATCTAAAGACTTTGAAAATCCTCAGAATGCAAAGAAAAAGAGACGATGTAAGCAAGAAATGCAGGTTCTATAATGTGAAACATTTTAGGAAGAAAAAATGAATTATTTCTACTCTTGGTAAGAACCCTGAATTTCCTCATGTGTTGAGGTAAGACTGTTTTCCGACTAGAAGCACAGGAAAGGAAAACCTATGACCACCTTCTGTCACACACATACCATATTCTACTACCACAGTGCAGTCTCCAGTGTATGAGTCTGTTCCTCCCCAATTGCCTCTTTCCTCCCTTTCTCATTAAGAGTTAAGAAGTGTCACCACAAGAAATAGGGAGAGAAGTCCAGGAGTTAATCTCCAAAGTACTGATCCCACCATCGATTATTAGTATTTTTAAAATAAAAACCTTTTCAATAAAAGCTCTAAAGGTACAACTTTGCAAATGACCAAAAAAATCAATTAGGGGAGAACAGGTTAGGGCATTTAGGAATCTAGAGGGTAAAACCCTCCACTGACAAAGAAGGAGGGTCTTTAGTAACTACATATATATTTGAACCTAGGTAGAACTGTTTCCCCTGCAATCTGCGTTCCTATGTAGAGTCTCTTAGAAACCACAAAAAGTTTCTTTTTTTTGGTACTGGGGATCGAACTCGGGTCCTTCTGCTTGCTAGGCAGGTGGCGGAACCACTGAGCTAAATCCCTGGCCCTCACAAAAAGTTTCTTACAGTAGCCCAGCACTGAAGAATAGGTACCTAGGATTCCAAAAAGCATTTCCCATTTGTATCTAAAAACCCATCCCCAGGGCCACCACATAAGCACTATATGTGGTACATTGTTCTTCTCAAAAAGATGCCACTCAGATTTTAGTCTACGTGAATGACACCTTCTTGTGAAAAGCACCGCACACTGGCCAAATGTGGCAGCCCCTAACATTCCCAATTCCTGCAGCTTTTATGCAAGTCCTCATGAATTCTCTCTCAGCATGGCCACCCAAGGTTTATGCCAAGGAACTATGGGACATCTATTCCCAAGGCCCTTCCTTTTTCACTGAGTGTTTAACATACAGATGTCTAGGCTCAGCAAGAAGACCCATTTTCTCTTTGTCTCTTCTTCAGAGATCAGTGATCCTTGTTGGAACAACCCTATTGGTTTTCAAGTTACTTTAGTGGTATCATTAACAAGCAGTCTGTATTCCTTCAAAGTCACTGAAGCCACTGCTTAAGTACAAAAGCCCAACCTCTCGCCAACACTTTGCCCCCCGAAACCCATAACTGCCTCACAGACCTCCATAACTCAACTTCCAAAACCAAAGAATAGTGTAAAACGTGGGTGCTAAGAAGCAGAAAACAGGCAGAGGATACCAGGATGGAGGGCAAAAATAGCCTTTCTTTAGGCCTTGGAATAAGTAGGGCCCTAATAAATGAAAAAGAGAAAGACACGACAGAAAATGCCTTTGAAGGCAAGGGATCCTATTTCCTCTACTATGGGATCATTTTTTAGTTTGTCTACATAGTGTGGTTGTGTGTGCATATGCACACATGTATACACGTTTAACAATTAACATTCAGTCTAATGTATTTATTTTAAAGCAACAGATGGAAACAATGTATTGCAATCTTAATATACCAACGGTCTTTCATTTCTGTTAATTTCAAAGGTGTAGGTACTAGGATTTGTTGCCTGTTTCAGTCAGCTTCTCTATCCCTGGGACAAAATATTTGAGACCCATAACTTAGGTTTAATTTGAGTCACGGTTTCAGAGGATTCAGTCCATAGTTTGCTAGCTCTAAAGCAGAATCAACATGGTAGAAGTACACAGTGGAGAACAGTTGATCACCTTATGGCAGTCAAGCAGCAGAGCAGGGAGGAGCCAGGCTTAAAGATATACCCTCCATAGCCACATGGCCAGTGACAGACGTCTTCCAACCAGGTCACACCTCTGAAAAGCATATTCAGCGGTGAAGTCACCAGTGGATCAATCCACTGATGAATATATTCCCTCATGATTCAATCACCTTTTAAAAGTGCCATCTCTGAATACATGGAGGCTTTTGGGGGCATTCTGGATCTAAACCATAGCACCTACATACATAAAATCTTTAATTTTAGATCTTAATGAGAATACATTGCTGTTTTCCATCCATGTTCATAGATGCCTTGAATCTTATCTAGTCACTCTCTGTACAAACTAAGGTAATATTAACCTACAGGAGTCATTCATAATCTTCCTTTACATTTGTAGATTAACCTTTAAATGTAGCTGTGGAATTTAAGTTCTCAAGTGTTATTGTGGCCTCCTATCATCCCCATCCATTAATTTGGGCAAGCATTCCCATGGTGATGAGTATGTATATGCTATCATCTAGGAGACATTCGGGTATATACTGAAGAAGTATATTTATACTCAGCCATTTAGAGACATCTTTTGCGACAGGTTAAATGAGGTAGTTTACTGACAGGAGTACATTTGTCTATCTTCTCAAATTTTCCACATAACCTCTATGTATTTTAAATCTTTGGATGTCTGCTAATCTACTATTTTAACTGCCCCCCCTCCTCCGCCAAGGTAACCTTTTTGTCCCAGGTAACAGCATTTGATCTGATGTATAATTCTGAAATGAATACAGACACTCTGAACTTGTAGCAATTTGTATAAAACATTCTCCCTTTTACTTCAATGCCTTAGACTGAGTTTCTTTAAAAAAAACACAACATATAGTTGGTTTGAGTTTTTACACAATCTGATATAATCAGAGGGTTTTAGACCACGTGTATCATTTCAGGAAAATCCAATATGAAAGAGCTGACCCTTATATGCAGAAGGTGACAGGAGACTTGAAGAGGCAGAGATCCAGGATGACAGTAATTTTTCATTTGTAGTAGTAGTGATTATGCATGGCCTTGTGCATAGTAGGCAAGTACTGTACCTTCGAACTACATTCCCAGCCCACAGTTTAATCTTTTTTGAGGCCTTACAGAATCATGGTCATGTGCAGTAGCACACAGCAGCAGCGTGCAGAGCCTCATGAGTTAAGTCAGAGGGAGGGGGCTTGCAGAGTGGTCAGGACAAAGGTGCCAAGGTTACTCAGCAGGTAATCATGGTGGTTATGACTCAAGATGCTTACCCTAGATATTAACAAATTACTTATATGGATGTATTTAAATCCACCAACTCTCGAGAAGGGTTGTGCTTCATCCTTTCTTATTTTCCCTGTTTTACTGTCTGGTTGAGGATTCAGTAATTTTTACAACTTGATTGTTTTCCCCAGTCTTGGCTTAGTAGTTATTCCACTTAAAAACAGTGGTTTCAGTGGGTTGAAAGTCTGTATTTAATCTATCATAGTCTCTCTTCAGAGAATAATATACTCCTTGTATAATTTTATGATATAACACTTAATAATTCTCCCCCACTTTTGTGATTTTTGTCAGATAATTACTTTTACTAATATTAATAGTCCCCACAATACAACATGATTCTACACATTCATCCCTTGGTATTGGTTCCAGGACCCTCCACAGTAAGATTTCTGGATGCTCAAGTCTCTTACATAAAAAGTATGAGTGGCTTAGGTTATACTTGAGGGTGACTCCAGATTCTATCTCATTTCCCAACAACAAACTGGAAAATTAGAGTTTTCTTTCCATGCACTGTTCTAGCCTTATGATCCTGTACAAAAGAGCGACTCTTGACATCTCTTATTCTTAAGAAGGAATAATCTAAGAAAAATGAGGGGGTAAAAAAATCTAATGCAGTATTTATTCATACTCAAGAGGATTGCAGTGCTTCATTCATGTTCAAGTGATCCTTTTACTTTATCCCTTCTCACATAATGCAAAAAGTAGCTAATTTTAAAGGGTGAGAAAACAAACTGGAAAAGAAGTTCTGGGCACCCTATTGGTCTCTTATAAGTTGACACTACAGGACTTCCAAGCACCAGCAAAGGTACGGGTTCAGAGGATAAAGGTGTCATAAATGAGAGTAAGGGCATGTGGGGTTCAGGTGGAAAGGTATCTACTTAAGGGCAGAATTTGGGCAATTCTATTGGAGCCTGGAATATGGTAAATCTGGCTATTGAGGACAAGGCACTTTTGTTACCTGGTACTACCATTTGTGCACCTAGAACAGATACTATTTGTGAACTACATGTGGCTTCTGGAACCATAACCTCAAACTGAAGTTAGGGAAAAGCACTGGTTATTTCAATGTGTTTCAGTGCCCAGCCACGACTACCTTGCTGTAATAGTCAGCTTTCTCTTTGTACAATGAAACACCCGAGATAGCTAATTTATAAAGAGGAAGCATTTTGAGCTCAGAGCTTTGGACATTCACAGGTATGGTGCTGGCATCGAATGAGCTCTCAGCTGGATCGCATAAAGGCTGGCAGCAATGGTGGGAGCACAAATGAAGGAAAGCAAGTGGTTCCATGTATAATCAGAACCAGAGAGAGCAATTGGACGGGGATGGTCAAGCTTGGGTTTTTTTTAGAATTTACTTTCTGTCCTTTGAAAAAATTTATTGGCACATTTTAGGTATACAATATGATGGCATTCATCATTGGAAATTTGTACCTTTACATAATATACCTTGGTTCTTATTTTTTCTGTTTCCCCTGCCCTCCCTTCAACCCCTCCACCCCTCCCTATTTACAAAGACTTTGTGTCTATATTTTCATTTTCTCATATTAATTCTACAATTTTCTTATAGAAATTCAAGGAGTTTCACAAGAATTACTAAGGTACTGCTTGTGAACTCAACTGCACACTGAGAGTGGACCCTAAATGAATTAAGGACTTCCGACTAGGTGCCACCTTCCAATGTTTCCAACATGTCCCAATAGTGCCACCTTGGGGACCAACCCTTTAACATCCAAACTATAGAATTCCACCCTCAGCCCCAACATTCTGCATCCATCTTCAAAGCAAAATGCATGAATTCCATCCTCAAGAGGCTCAGAACCTTAACGGTTCCAGTATTGCTTGAAATTCAAATCAAAAATTTTCTGAATCTCAAGGCAAATTCAGCTGTGAGCTCCTGTAAAAATCAAAAGAAAAGTTAGATATTTCCAAGGTATAGTGGGGCAGGCCAGGTACGAAGCAAACAATCTTATTCCAAAAGGGAGAGACAGGGAACTATATGAAACTGCCAAAAAGCAGATCACAATGCAGCGGGGCAAGCATTAAGTCCAAATGTTTTGGGTCTGGTATCCTGGGCACACTGTAGTAGCAGGTTACAAACCCACAAGGCTAGGTCAGCCCTGCCTCTATGGCTTTGCAAGTGTGGCAAACTTGGAGGCAGTGAGGTGGTACACACACATCTACAGCTTCCAAGGCTGGTGTGGCCTTCTCTGGGGTTTCCATCTAAGCTTAGCTCCTATAGTTTTATTACGCATCACCCCATCCAGGGCTCCTTGCCAGTCACTGACCTTCTACCACAAGTCTGCCTGTTCTGCCTGGCTTTCTTTTTAAGTCTTAGTGGAACACTCCATAACTGCTTAACTTCTTCATTCTGCACACTGAAAAACCAGCATCATGTGGCAACACCAAGATCTGCCACCAGCAAGAGCTATACCTGAGCCCTCTCAGTTACCACTGCAGCTGCAGTGCACATGCCTGACAAGCTAGCATCCCAAAACAGCTTTGGCAAGCTGAGCTCAATCCTGAAACAATTCTGCCCCAAAAGAGTTCTGATTTGCACCTGAGGCATCTTTCCTACTATCCCAGTGTAAAGAATTTACCTTCTTTTAATCTACTGCTCATCTCTTTAGCATGTGACTTGGAGGAAACCCTGCCCGCATTTTCTGCCCCTTTCCTGGCCAAGGTGCAAGGTTTTGAAATCTTTCCACTCTGCTCCTTCTTGGTCATTGTAAATTTGGCTAAAAGTCGCCTGTAATACCCCGACAGAGCCTGAATGCTTCACTGCTTTAAAACCCACATGAAGTAGACCATTATCTTAAAGTTTGGCTTTTTACACAAAGCCTTAGGATGTGGACTCAAAGTACGAAGGTTTTTATGGAATGGTATTCAAGGGGATCTTAAGTCCAATTCTTAATAGATTCATCATCTCTTATATAAAAGACTTATCAGACTGGCTCACAAGATTATTGAGGCTAAAAGTCTACAACATGCTGTCCATAACCTGGAAGAGCCTAGGAAGAAAACTCAAAACTACAGAGGGGCTGATAATGCAGACTCACTGAGAGGTATGCTTTATCAGTTCTCTAGGCATCCTTCAATTCAGTCAAGTTGCCAACCAAAATTTACCAGCAAACTCACCCTCCAAAGAAAATAGCTGCAGATTATATAAAATCAGAACCTAAGAAACGGGGTCTGAATTCCTCAATTCAGAATTTACCATAGATTTTCACCCCTAAACTTAAGTTCTTTACCCAGATATATCGGAAAATAGAAGATTTCTCCCCAATTCTGAGACTGACAAATTCTGGAATAAGAAGGTAAATGATAGTAAAGTGAAAATCTCTGTATCACATGGTGAACCAGAATTCAAGGGCTAGAATCTTGTCAACATGAACATTTTTGAGGGCCTTATCTCCATCTGTACTAAGGGAGAGTCAAGCATCTAATTATTTTACTTTTTTCTCTTTATATGCCTTTTCCTCACGTGACAAGACTGCAAGTTTCTTGAAAGCAGGTCTTGTTCAGCTATGTATCACCATCATGATGTAAGCAAAAAACTGGTCAAGCAAGTGGGCATAATCTGTCAAGGTCATGAGACCCAGGGCACATGTGCAGAATGCACAACTTGGGATGACTCTGCTATTCTTGAGCACCATATATGGAATCAATCAGGAAAGTGCTATTTTCAATTCTTCATTTGTGAGTCTCTGATGGGACAGTTTAAATTTAGTGCTAGGCCACGTGAGGTTTTGATAGAACAACTGTCTCGAATGCCTTATTTGCATTAGGGAGACACCAGTTCCAGATGCAAAAGATCCCTTCCCATTATCCTCATGGCCACTGGGAGCCTTTTCACAGGTCCACACTCACCCTGTAGAACTTCTTTATCCATCTTCAATAAATGTGCATCCTCACCACTTTTACTGTGTGTCTTGTTCAGTTTTTTGTTCAGGACACCAAGAACCTGGAAAGAATTTCTTTGGGACTCAAAGTTAGTAACAATCACATACCAAAAAATATCCAAGTTATAGACACTCTGGAGTAGCCTTTAAATATGTGAAGAGATAAATACAGCAACGTTACAATCCTTTCTTCTTCCTAAAAACAGCTAAACATTTATCTAAGAATCTACTCATAAAATGGAAAAGTACCTTTTGGATATGTAAAATAGACTAGCCTCTGATAAATGTCTCCTCATAAGAAGTCATATTGTGTCTCTTCTACAAAACAATGTCCAAACCATAACTGCAAACAAAACCTTGGGTAGGGTTTACCTAGCATCTCATGAACAGAACATGAGGAACCCTGGCAGGCAGTGCCCCGTAAATGTTAAAACTGAAAAGTGAGTATCTCACACACAGATAATTCTTATACTGTGTAATGCATCCAAGAGATAAAACTCTAGGTTCTTGTGTATGGCAAGCAAAGAATTGCAAGTGGTACACTCAATCATAAAAGAAAAAGCAGATACATTTATTGAAGATCATGACAAGTATGCCGAGGCTAGGTGCGTGTCAACAGAAATGTAAAGGTGAGATGAACAGAAAAGTGTTGTCAGGACAGCAGGGCGAGTAAGAAGCACCCAGGTAAATCAGGCTATAGACTTTGAAAGCTGTGCACCCCAGCCTGGGTGCCTCTCATTGGGTCTCTAGATAAGACAGAAATAATTGACAGGATGCTAAGTCACCACAGGAGCATCAAATGCACATGTCTGTCCCAGAAGTCACTCTGATTAAATCGCACGCATGAGATGCAGTCCCTATGTGTGAACCACAACAAAAAACCTGTGGATGCAGGTGTTGTCTCTGCCCAACAAAAGGCATGCTATCTCAGACACAGAACACAGGACAGGATGTTCCCAACACAGAGATGATAACTACAAAGTACAGCATCTTCTCAATGCCAAGTCACCTGATAATATCCTTGCATCTGCCTTGATCACTGCATGGATCTGGACCACATATATTTGCTCTGACTCCTGGACGTAGTAGATGTTCCAGACCACTCTTCCAATGCCCTACAAAGCTTTGTCTTTCCTTTGTTCTGGGCTGACAGCCTCTGGCTTGCTGTCAATCCACCTCTGCTCAGGGGATACAGTTCCTACCTTTTTCCTTTCACTAGCCTGCCCAGGTGGTCTCATCATTCCTTGCTATTTGTTACATTTGGTGCCAAAACCTGGGAGAGGACCCTTGACCCGTTGCCAAACCTCGCTCCACTGAGAATGAGCTGAAGAAATGATTTCTGAGCAAAGTTTTTTCCTGCAGCTAGCTAGCTGACCTGACAAAGAGCCACTCCCAGCTCATACCCCCTCCCACAACTAAAACGTGTCCTCCTTCACTGTCTTGTTCTCAGTAAATGTCTGTATCCTTAATATGATGTAATCCCTCCTTTCCTGCCACATGTAAATCAGATGAACTGCTGTGTACTTTTCTATCCAACCATATAAACTGATTGTAACTTCCTCAACCAATGAACTGATGTTAAAAGTGTCTTGCTTCTGTATTCACACCCCTCTTCCCTTGACCCATATAAACCCTGTTCACTGCCAACTCCGGGGTGATCCCCTTGTGGAGACATCCCAGCTTAGTCCCCCTGTGTAATAAAACTTGTACACTTGCCTCCAACCTCTGGATGCGTTCTTGATTCTTCTTGGCCGGATCCTGCTAAACCACTAAGAACTGTAACAGTACAAATCATGAGTCTGCCACAACAAGACCATTCAGTGCTACCCGAGGCCGCAGACCCCAGAGCCTACAGCTCTTGCCACACAAGGTCTCTCCGGGCACTTCAGATAGGTAAGCCAGCTTTTTCTTTCCCAAGATCTCGCCATTGCTTCTTCTCTGCCCCTTCCAAACTCTCCCCCTTTCCCCTCCTTCTCTGCCTTCCTCTGCTTTGTAACTCTTCCCACTGACAGAGAGGCTCTGCCGGCTCCTTCGTGCTGTTAAAACTCCAGCGCTGATCACCAAGAGCTCTGCCGGGAAGACCACTTCCCTGTGGATCTGATCAAACATATAGACGTGTGGTTTGGTCATTCACTCACAATTTTCAGCTTTGAGATCTGATCAGAGAGTCCACCAGATCACCCAGCTGCTCTCCTGTACCTCTCTGTGGCTCATGGGGAACTTCTGCCTCCATCCCTCCCTCTACACCCTTGGCCTGGCTTCTCCACAATCTCAAGCCTCTCTCTCCTGACCTGAAGCCCAAACCTTTGATATTTTTCTGTAATACAGTTTGAGCACAGTACAAATTGGGCAATGGCTCACCACTGGCAGAAAATGGAACATTCAGTTTGCTTGTTAGGTGGGATCTCGATAATTATGGGCAGCAACTAGGTAAATGGTTCGAGGTGCCTCATAGCCAGGCTTTCTACACATTGTGCAGCTTTCCTTCTCTGTGCGCTTCCTGTTAGCAGTCTCAACACATTCTTCTCTCCTTGTCCCCTGTGCCCTCTTCCCCCTGTGCTGAAACTGTTTTCTGACAACAGACCTGGCAGATTTGGCTTCTCCTCTCCCTCCCTCCCCTAGCTGCACCTAGGGAGCTGCTCAGCTCCCGTCAGGACCTCCTGCTGTAACTTCCTCTCCTCAGGCCCCTATTCCCTTCATTTATCACACACTTCCCTCAGAGCCCAAGCATTCTCCTTGACACTAGGTCAGGACTGCAGTTTGGCATTTTTTCCCTACCCACTGCTCCTCAGTTTCTGCTTCAGGAGGTGTTGGGGATGAAGAGAATACAGAGTTTATGGCTCTTTTTCTATGATCTTTCTCAGATTAACCAGTGCCTGGGTTCCTTCTTCATAGACTCCACTAAGTATATTCAAAAATTTCAATATCTCAGTCCATCTTAACCTGGGAAGACATAAATGTCATCCTTTCTTCAACCTCTCACCGGAGGAACAGACACGTTTGGTCCCTGGCTCAGGCTTATGCAGAACAAATGCAGGCGTCTCGAGCCTAATCTCCAGGAGGGCACTGTGGCTGTTACCCAGGGCACCATGGCTGTTACCCAGCCTGTGTGTGTCAACCAGGTAGACACACAGGGACAATCTCCAGCTACAAACAAGAGAAATTATATAATCATTTGTTTAGTTGAGAGACTACAACAGAGAGCACACAGGGCAGTCAATTGTGAGAAACTAAAGGAGACCACTCAAAGGAAAGAGGAAAATCAGGCTAAGTTCTGTCTGGCTGACTGCTGCCCTCTAGCACTTTACAGCTCTAGATTCTGGGGCCCAGAGGGCCAACTCATTTACAATGCTTAATAAACAGTCTGAAAACTGTCCCTCTGTACCCTGATCTGAAGCCTAAACGTCTGACATTCTTCAGTGATACTGCGTGGCCACAACAGAAACTGGAGAACAGCTCTCGGTGGCGAAAAAATGGCACGTTTGATTTTTCTACCCTACAAGCCTGAGCTATTGCCAGAGACTGAACAAATGGTCTGAAGCTCCCCATGTTCAGGCATTCTTTATACTTTGTGCACTGCCTGTGAACCTTCTCTCCTTTCCATCTAAAGCACCTCTACCTGACAAGGACTCCTCCCTAACAGCAGGTCCTGCTGACCTCACTGTTCCCCAGTGGTTCCCATCACCTCCTCCAGCAGCTGCAGGCACTGCTCCCCCTTTCTCTCCAAGTGAGCTGCCTGTCACTTCTGTACTCCCTTCCACAGCCCCCATTCCACCCGGCTCTCTTTTTTCCTTTTCCTATGGTAACAGGATAACCTTTCTGAGCCAGTTGTCCATCTGTGAAAGAGTAACAGTATTAAAACAATCAAATGAGTTACTATACTAAGAAACATCTGGAACATGTAAGTGGTCAAAAAATATTAATCATCTAGGCTAAATTTCATAGAGTGTATTACTAAAAATAGATGACAAAAAGTCTGTCTTTTCAACTACTATTTGTTCTCCAAATTCATTTTTTTCCCCATTAACTTTATTGGTACATTTTAGGTATAAAATACAGTTACATTCATCATTGGGATCTTCTACCATTACATGAGCCTCTTGTTTCTTATTTTTTCCCCTTCCCTTGCCCTCCCTTCACCCCCCCCACCCTTCCTTATTTGCAAAGACCCTGTTTCCATTTTTTTCCTCTTATATTTTTTTCCTTTCCCTTTTTTCCCTTCCCCTAC
>NW_004625112.1:0-22340 GCF_000247695.1 Heterocephalus glaber
TCTTTTATTTCTTATTTTTCCCCCCTGTCCCTTTAGTTTCTTACCCTGCTTGGTGGCTTCCCTCTGTTGGGCATCTTGGAGTTGTGACCCTCATTGTCTTTTTTTAGGATATTGTTTGGAATTGTTGGAGTGTTGGTTTGGTGTTCATGAAATTGTTCAGGTGTTCTGTGTCGTGGAAGTATCTAATTTCTCCATGGATTTTGAAAGATAATTTTGCAGGGTACAACAGTCTAGGTTGGAATTTATTTTCTTTTAGGGCTTGAAATACTTCACTCCAGGCTCTTCTTGACTTGAGGCTTTGTGTTGAGAAGTCTGCTGTGATTCTGATGGGCTTTCCTTTGTAGGTAATTTGTTTCTTTTCTCTAACTGCTTGTAGGATTTTGTTCTTCTGTTGGGTGTCTGGGATCCTGATTATTATATGTCTAGGTGTAGATTTTTTTTTTTTGATCATGGCTTATTGGAGTTCTATATGCCTCACTTATCTGTATGTCCAATTCTCTACCTCTGTCTGGGAAATTTTCAACTATTACTTCTGTGAACAGTTTTTTTATGTCAATTATACTTTCTCCTGCTTTTTCATGGACTCCTATCAGTCTTATGTTATTCTTCTTTGCATCGTCTAGCAGATGTTGGATTAATTTCTCGTGGTCCCTTACTATTTGGAAGAAAACTCTGTTTTCATGGCCCTTAACCACAATCCTGTCTTCTATATCTGATCTTCTATCTTCACATTCCCTTAATCTGCTGTGCATACTCTCAATGGAGTTTTTAATCTCCTGAACATGTGTTTGAATCTGTTTCATGGATTCCATTTCTTTCTTATTTTGGGTGATCATGGTTTCCATTTCTTTCTTATGCTGGACATTAGGTCTTCTTGCATGTTTCTGAGCTCATCTTTTTTTTTTTTTTTTAATCTGTTTCTGTTCTAGAGCTTCTAATCATGTCTTTCACTCTGCTTACCATCTCTGTAGTTCTCTGGGAGATTATTTCTGCTTTGAATTTTTCTAGAGCCTCATTCATCTGTTTTGTTACTTCCTATGCTATTAGTTTAGGTTGCCCAGGTGGTTGATTATCAGACTTTTGCCCAGGTGGTTGATTATCAGACTTTTTCACCTTGTTTCCCCCAGAATTTACCTTTGGTGGAGTGGAAGTCTGAGTTTGTACCTTGCTAAATGTCTTCTCATTTTTCTGTTTGGTACTGACCTTGGTTTAATTCCTGGGTTGATATTTTGAAATTGCTTATTATAAGTATCTTTCTTGCTTGTAATTAGAACCCTTATGGAATTGATTGCTTCTCAGAGGTGTCTTCCAGCTATAGCTGATCTTTAGGTTTTGAGTCTCTAATGACTCTGAGGCTGTCTCATTTTCATTATACCAGGAAGGACAACTGATTAGATCAATCATAGCACCTTAGCCCAAGTGATACAGTTAGCAACACCATAGCATCAAGCACATCTTAGAAAACGACAATTTTAATCTATCACCTTTAACTGTGTGAATTAAATCAAAGTGGAGGGCCAACCCAACATATGTTTAGGGTGAATAAACTCCTCATTGTAGCAACTTTACTCTTTGGGATGGAAAGTTAGAAGGAGTTGGGGAGGGAGGAATAGGTAGAAGGATAGGGCAAGGTTAGCAGTGAGGTCAGAGGACACAGGTGAGAATAGGAAAAAAAGATCAGAAAAATAAAGATGAAATCCCAATTAGGGCCAGAACAGGAACACAAAGGGAGATGAAGAACAATATGAGACAGCAAGAGAGTGAGTTTGAGAGAGAAAGAAAAGAGAGAAGAAGGAAAAAGAAGAGAAAAATAAAAATTTGAAAAGAGTAGAAAAAGAAAAATATTAAAAAGAAGAGCAAATGATAATAATAATAATTTTGAAAATAACAAATAAAAAATAAAAATGATAGGCCTCCTTCAGGTTATGTCTCTGCTGTCACAATAGACAATGTGGGCAGCAGTGTGCAGATATAAGTCATTGAGTCTCAGCAAGCCAGTTGCAAACCCATGAGATTCAGGCAGATTTCTGGCTGCAAGTCCCAAGTTGAGCTCTGTGTCTTCCTGTAGGGTTGAACTCTGCAAGGTTGTACTGCAGGTTCCCGCTGCCCTTCTCCTGAAGATAGTCCAGGTTCCGATGGGAGGTGAAGATCCCTCCAACTTACCAAGTAAGGTAGTCTGGTGTGCCTTTTTTATTGCAGAGATGCTCTTCACTTTTCCAGTGCACTTCAGTTTTCATCAAGGAGTCTGAGAGCGGCCCTCTATCTTTTGTTCACTTCTGCTCTATCTTCTGGAGCTCAGGAAAATGGCCTTTATGCCCCCCTGTGTCTTTGTGGTATGGAACCAGGTAGTGGCACAGCCAGGAGGCCAGAGGTGAAGGGGGCTGCAGGCACCCTCACGGTAAGCTGGTCGCCTTGGGCGTGGCAAGTGGCAAGGAGTCCTCACCTTCCTGCTGGTCATGGGTGGTGTGTCTCTAGTTGGACAGAGCGAGGCTCCAGGCAGCCAGGGACCTATCTCCCCGCCCCCGCAGTTATCTGGTCACAGTGGGAGAGTTTTCTTTTTTTATTATGAATGAATGTTGTATTTTCTCAAAAGTTTTTTGCACATTAATTGATATGATCATGTGATTTTTTTTTCCTTGCTTCTGTTTATGTGGTCTATTAAATTTACCAATTTGCATACATTGAGTATGCAATCTTTGGGATGAAAGTTACATGCTCATGATATATTATCTTTTTGTTGATCAGTTGCATCCTATTTGCCACTATCTTGTTGAGGATATTTCTTCCTATGTTCCTTAGTGAGATTGCCTGCAGTTTTCTTTTATAGTTAGGTTTTTGTCTGGCTTTTGTCATCAAATTTAATGTTAGCTTCCATAAATGAGTTTGGAAGTACTCTTTCCCTTTCAATTTCATTGATGATTTTGAGCAGAACTGGTGTTATATCCTCTCTGAAGACATTTTGTAAAATTCAGTGGTTAATCTGTCAGGGCCCCTGCTGTTCTTAGTTGGTAGCGTTTTTATTACTGCCTCCACTTTATTGTCTCTTATTGGATTGTTCAGAGTACTTATGTGCTCTTGGTTAATTCATATGTGTTTAAGAACCTGTCCATTTCTTCAACATTTTCCAATTCGTTGAAATACAGTTTTTCATAGTTGTTATTAATGGATTTCAGCAATATCCGTTGTGATTTTGACTTTGTCATTTCTAAGTGCAGTGATTTGGGTCTTTTCTTGCCTTCTTTGGTTAAGTTTAGCTAAAGGTTTCTCTGTTTAGTTCATTCTTTCAAAGAACCAGCTCTTCACTGATTCTTTGCATTAGTTTTCATCTTGATTTTGTTAATTTCTACTCCCATCATTATGACTGCCTTCCTTGCACCTACTTCAGTTTGAAATGTTCTTATTCTTCTAATTTGTGGAGGTGCGTTATTAGTTTATTTAAGTTCACTTAGCTTTTCTAATATGAACATCTACAGTAATAAATTTACCTCTTAGGGTTGCTTCATTGTGTCCCATAGGTTCTGCTATTGCACGAGCATTATCATTTGATTAAAGGAAATGTTTTACTTCTTGATTTCTTCTGTGACCTATTGAGTACTCAGGATTGTATATTTAAAGTCCAGGTGTTTGGAAATTTTCTGCGGTTTCTTTTGCCACTGATTTCTTATTTCAGTGAGCTACCATCTAATAGTATCATGGGATGATTTTAATTCTTTTGTCCTGAAGAATGCTTTATGGACTAGTATGTGGTCTATTTTGAAGAAAGTGCCACTGAGCTCTTGTAAAGACTTTGTGTTCTGTTGTTGTTGGATGGAACACTCTGTAGTATTTAAATCCATTTGTCCAAAGTCTTCATTCACTTCTGATATTTAAAAACATTTTTTTTGTCTAGTTGATTTGTACATTTGTGACAGTGGCATAGTGAACTCCCCCACTATGATACTGTTGATGTTTATCTGATCTTTTATGACCAGGACTGTTTCATGAAGTTCAGTGCAATGATGTTGGGAACACATATGTCTACAACTGTTATCTCTTCCAATTTAGTTTTTCCATTAACTAATCTATAATGTCCTTCTGATCAGTTTTAGCTTGAAGTTTCACTGTCTGACAATAAAATTATTAACCCTGCTTGCTTTTGGGGTCATGGTGAATGGAATATTGTTTTCCATCCTTTGATTTTTAGTTTATGAATTTCTTTTTTAATTAGATGAGTCTCTTAAATACAACAGACCATTTCCTTGTGGTTTTTGATCCAGTCCACCAATTGTAGTCTTTTAATTGAAGATTTGAGGTAATTTACACTAAGTCATCACTGAAAGCTATTAACTTATTTCAGTGATGTCATTCTTCTTTTGTTGATCATTTCTTTATTTTCCCTTTTTGTTTAACTACTTACTCTGTTTGATGTATTCATTTTGCCTGAACTTTTAACTTTCTTGGCTTCACTGCCTCTGTCTAGAATATTCTGGAGTAGTTTTGGAGTGCTGGTTTGGTATTCATGTATTTCATATGGTATTCTTTGACATGGAATGTCCTCATTTCTCCATCAAGTTTGAAAGATAAATTTGCAGGATATATTAGCATGGGTTGGAAGATGTTTTATTTTAGGGCTGGGAACACTTCACTTCACACTATCCTGGGACTTAAAGTTTGTTTTGAAAAATCTGCCATAATTCTAATGGGTTTTCTTTTAAAACTGATTATTTTGCTTTTCTGACAGCCTTTAAGATTTGTCTTTTAATTGGACATATGGAATTTTGAATGATTTCTCCTGCAGAGCTTTTTCATTGTATTTATTTGGCATTCAGTAAGCCCCACTGTATGTTGTGTTCTTTCCCCATATGTGGAAAGATTTTTGCTATACTTTCTGTAAACAGATTTTTAAATTCCATGTGTGAGGTCTTCTAATTTCTAACTCAAATTAGCCATAAGTTAGTCTTCTTAACATCATGTAGTAAAATGAAGAGAGTGTGTTGTTGATATGAGGATCTCTTTGGTCAAGTTCTGTTTTTCAATGATGTGTTCTTGGCTTTATTTGTTCAGTGATATTATTCACCACATCAACCTATTCAACTGAATTGGATTAGTCCCTGTCACTGGATTATAAGGACAGAATTTCTACTGCTTTTAAGAGCATCAACAGATTCAAGCATACATTAATTATAAATATTAAAACTTATTTTGATGATTTCACTCTTTGTGGATACCCCTTACAGATTATATGCTACTGCTACCTGTGGCTTATCTGAGATATGGGGCATGAGGGCATGGGCCGAGATAAGGGAAAAAGAAAAGAAGTGTGTCAGTGGGAAGAGAGGGAGTTAAGAAATGTCAATAGGTTCAAATAGGAAGTTGGACCCTGTTGGAATTATTTTTATAGCTAAGGCAAAGGGCTAGCACTGAGGAGGTTTGAGAGAGTACGTAGCCAGATGGAGGTATTCACATGGATGGAAGTGTATTTAGAAATTGAGGTAAGCTGCTGATACATTTGTAGACAGTATTGTTCGGATCCTCTAAGGCCAATTTTGTTAAGAGTACCCTTTCATGCACTTGAATGAATGGTGTCGCTTTAATTATAGTAGCACTAGTTCTTATTCTCTAATGCAGTTATACAGCCCCCTGTTATATAAATGACATAACATAGGTGGAAAGGAGGAGGAGGAAGGTTAGGAAGTGAGATAATAAGAAAGAGTAGAGAATAAATGATAAGGAGCAAAAAGAATCGAAAATAGGAGAGAATAAACACTGACAGGGAGCAGGTCAAAGAGGAAAACCTTTAAATTTAAACCACAAAAAACAAACAATACCAATAAAGAAGCAATAACCAGAAGAATAGAAAAACAAAGAAAAAATGAAAAGAAACTAAGATGACCCAAATCCAACTGAGAAGCAAGGATGCAATAACTACAACAACCAAAATAAAAAGAGAAATAAGAACAAAAACCTCCATAGAGTCATTAGAGCATTAATCCAGAGCTTCCACACAGCTTCCTCTATGTTGGTGTCACAGGCCCAAAGCCATGAGGGCTGTAGATCCCTCCAAACATGTGTCCTGGTTGCAGGTTGTACTCCCAGAATTCCCCCCTGCCAGACTCCATGGATCCTATTACCTTAATTGATTGGGATGGAGGGGGGTAAATATCACAGATCTCTTTATATTCCTTCGAACAGCTTTCCTTCCCTAATATATGTCAAAAAGTCACCAACCAGGGCACTGTTCACCATCTCTCTGCCCACAGTGTCCTTCTGTTTCAGCCCTCCCACAGAATCTAGTGTCACTCCAAGGCTAGGCTGAGGGCCCCATTTTGCCATTGCAGGTCAGTGAGAGGGCCTTCACATCATCTTAGGCCTATCTAGTATTTGGCTAAATCATGGGAGGGTGCCCAATCTACTCTTGCTATGCTGAGTCACTTCTGAACTGGGTACCAGTGACATTTCTCTCACAGATCTCCCAGGCTCGACTCTGCTCTCTGTATTTCTTGCAGGACAGATGGACAGATTTGCCCTTCTTAACAATGAGCAACTGCTGGGGACTCCACCTTGGAGCCTGCCAGCAGTCATGGGTAAGGTTCTCAATGATCCATGTACTGAATTCCTCTTGTACATAGGAAGAATGGGAGACTTGTGCTGGTGTGTGTGTGTGTGTGTGTGTGTGTGTGTGTGTTGTTTGTTTTTTCTGGTACCAGGGATCAAACTCAAGACCTTGCGCTTGCCAGGCAGGAGTGGCACCACTAAGCTAAATCCCTGGCCCTGTGGTGCTGTTCTTGATGGGTAAGCCTTCTCTCTTTCCATTCCTGCCACCTGCCAGTGCTGGTGTGCTATGTTTATAAGACACAAATGTATCATACCACTTAGCGATGCTGGAGTGCTATTAGTAGGTATCCACCTACTATCAGTGGATGACAATTTTTTCTGCCCCAATCTGCTTTTGTGAATTTAATACTGTTTAATATTTCCTAAAATGATCTACATAGTGTATGCAACCCCAATTCAAATACCATTATCCAGGCTTGTAGAATTAAAATATTCATCCTAAAATTCCAATAAAATTAAAAGGGTCTCGGGTCAGGGATTTAGCTCAGTGGTTCCATCACCTGCCTTGCAACCGCAAGGTCCTGAGTTTGATCCTTGGTACCAAAAAAAAAAAATTAAAAGGGTCTCTGAATAGGCAAAACAATGTGAAAAAATAAGAACAAACAAGTGGCAGTTTATTCTTCTTAATTTGAAAACATGCTACAAAACACAGTAATCAAAACATTGGAATACTAGAATACATATATAAAATAATGTAACAGAATTCACACTCCACACATAAGCCAATCCATCTGTGGTCATTTGATTTTAAACAAGCATTTAAGAAGGAAAGGAAAAATCTCTCAACAAATACTGCTGAGACATTTGGATATTCATGTGCAAAATAATGAAGTTAGACCAAAAGCTCACATCTCATAAAAAAATATTCAAAAGAATCAAATACTCAAATGTAAGGGCTAAATCTATGTCTTAAAACATAGAAATAAATGTTTTTTACTTTGGATTCATCATGGATCCTTACATATGACATCAAAACCATAAGCAACAAAGGAAAAAATACATAAATTGAACTTCATCAAATTAAACACTTTTGGGGCTGGGGATGTAGCTCAGTGGTTCTGCAGCCTGCCTCGCAAGTGCAAGGACCTGAGTTCGATCCCTGGTACCAAAAAAAAAAAAAATTAAACACTTTCATGCTCAAAGGTTACTATCAAGAAAGTGAAAACTGAGCCTATAGAAGGTATAAAATATGTATAAATCATAGATCTCATAAGGGTCTAGTATCCAAAACATTTAAAGAACTGTTAAAACTCAATAATCAGCAGGAAGGCATTTTTCCAAAGAAGATACATAAATGGAAAACAGGACAAAAAGAACTTGAAAATGTGATTAACATCATTAGTTATTGGTGAAATGTAAATCAAAAACAGAAGGAAATGCAACCTCACTAAGAAGGCTGGATTTTTTTTTCATTTCGTTTATTGGTACATTTTAGGTATACAGTACAATTGCATTCATCATTGGGATCTTGTACCTTTACATGATGTGTCTTCCCATTCCCCTGCCCTCCCTTCACCCCCTCCACCCTTCCCTATTTACAAAGACTTTGTTTCCTTGTTTTTCCTAAGAAAGCTGGATTTCAAAACATTGAAATAGTAAGTGTTGAAAATATGGAGAAATTGGAAGTTTCACACATTTCTGGAGAATTACTGGCCTGATTAATGACCAAGGATAAAAATTTCAGACTTCTGGAAAAGACAGGAAAATAACCAAAACATCAGTAATAGATGAGAATGATAAGTTTTCTAAGGCATATACTGTATTTGTAGAGGTATAGGCTCAGAGCAGGGAGTAAGATGGACAGATATTTGCATATAACCAGCACTCCAGAAATGAGGGGAAAATGCAAAGAATATTGAAAGAATTAGACAATGAAAGAAGGGATAGAGAAGTGCACCCCTTTGGAAGCGAGAGCTAAATCAAAGTCTTTGCAAATTTGCATTTTACAAAAATAAGAAAAAAGTAAAAAACAAAAAGGGGGGCACTGGGAATAAGATAAAAATTTTCTTCCTTCAGGATGGTTAAAAAATGGGGGGGCGGGCAGGGATTTAGCTCAGTGGTTCCCCTGCCTGCCTTGCAAGCGCGAGGACCTGAGTTCTATCACTGGTACCCCCCCAAAAAAAGAGAAAGAGGGAAAAGTACTCTAGACCTTAAATCTTCCTACTAGAATCGAAGGACTAGGATGTTATTTTTTGATGTCTTAACACAAGAAAGGGAAGTAGACTGTCTGTGGCCAATTTCCTTATCTGTAAAACTTAAAATGATTATGGTATTATCACATAAAACTATAGCGATGATTAATTGCTTTAATTTACATAATGTCCTCAGAATGGTAAATGTTCCTTATGTGTTAGCCTTTCTGTTTGAATCTGGGTACAAGATTATTCTTTAATGACCTAGGTGTGTGAACAGGAAAATTGAGGCCATTCCAAGGGAACTGACCAGGGAACTTGCTAGTGTCAGCTTAGTTGCTCACAAGGAAGAGGCAGAAATAGCCACTGACTGGATTTTTACAATATACAGATTGCAAGAAATATCCAACATTATACAGAGAACAATTGCCGCTTGGTACACACACCAGATGACTACAAGGGCATATCTTATTTCACCTGATTTCTGTTTCTGTATTCATGGAGTTAAAGATCTTCATTAGAATAACCAGAAACATCCCCTGCTCTCTGAAGATGAGATGCACTCCTCTCAGCCAGGCTGCCAGACCCCAGGAGAGGAGGGGAATCCTACCTCCCTTCTCAAACCCTGTGTGACAACTCAAACTTAGTTTCCTTTTCATGTGTTACATCATCCTCATTGCTATTTTTCCACTACCCGGTTAATGATGCAATCCCTGATGATGAAGTAAAACTAAATTTAGTTGTGAGTTTTAACAATGTAGAGAACATTCCCTTGGGCTGTTTCACTTTGAAGAGCCAGAAGCTGCTTCAGAAACCGGAAGCTTAGGGGAAAACGGATAATAAGACATCCACCTGTGTTAGCAGAGCTAGAGATGATTCTTAGTCAGCTCTACCTATTCAGAGTTCTCCAGAGAGACAGAAATTTGAAAATAGAGAGATGCGTGGGTGGATAGACGAGAGGATTTAGAAAGCGAACTGGTTCTCATGACTCTGGTGGCTGAGAAACTGCACAACACATAGGCCAACTGCAGGCTGGAGCCCCTCAGATGCCAGTAGCATGGCTCATTCCACATCTGGAAGCACTGGAGCCAGAGAAACTGATGACCCAATTCTAAGTCTGAGTCCAGACCCAGGAATGGAACCAGTGGTCTAAGTCTTGATGTCCAAAGAACCAGAAAACCTGCAGTTCTGCTGTCCAGCTGTGGTAAAAGATGTGTGTCCTAGCTTCAGGAGGGAGGAAAAATTGCCCTTTCTTTGCCTTCTTTGTTTTACCTGGGCCTGCAGATGAGTGGATGTGCTGGACAATGTTGATCTTCCCCCCTCAGTTCACTGACTCATGTGGCAGTTTCCTCTGAAGACACTGCCTCAGACATCCAGAAATAATCCTTCTACTATTTCTCAAGGTATTCCTTCATCCAGAATTGCCATCCTAACCCTGATGAGTGATTGTGAGAATTAAATAAATCTAGCAGAGAACTGCCTGGTATCCAAAAGGAGAAGTAAATCCAGGCTCAAGGTACACGGACATGTATCTGAGAGGGTTACTTTGGGGGTCCAGCAGTCAGGGTCCTGATACACAGTGGAAGATATTGGGTGGGCATCAACCCACGGGTGGGAGCATTCCAGCTGTGGCAGAGAGTACAGACTGGAGGACCCCTGGTCATCTTTATATATAGGAGGAAAAAAAGAAGTATCTTTCCTCTCCAGTTACAGGGCTCATGGCTAACACTCCTATAATGAAAGACAGACCCACAAGGGAAAAGCATAACAAACGTATTGAACGAAAGTTTACAAGATGTGGTAGCCTTCTGAAATGAAGACAAAAAGACCTGGGGAAAACTATGTTTCTGTGTAGGATTGATGAAGAGTGAACAGTCACGAGAGAATATCACTGTACAAAAGGGGGTCTGACCTAATGGTACTAAATGAGGGGAAACTCAGTACCGTCTGTTCAGATTCTTCTTTGGTTCACTGTGTTTTCATTCCTTTTCTCCAGGCATAGGACAGGACTTCTGTCACATGGGTATGGCCTACTTTTAATGGAGGAAGGCCAGGGAGTTCTTTTATGGCCAGCGCACACAGGAAGAGAATGACTTTCTGACTTCTGAGGTTTTCTCCATTTCTGCAGTGTCCTACTTTGAGGTAGCAGACCTTCACCTCCACAATAAGATGAGTTAGTCAGAGCCCCCAGCAAACTGGCCAACAGCACCAGGATCCTATTATGACCAGGAAGGAAATGGAAACAAAGATAGACCACCACAGTGGCAAAGGGCAGGTAGGCTTTCTTTTACCCAGGACCTGGTAAAATATTGTATGGGCCATTAAAATATGATATGTACTCTTTCCATCCTATCAACCTCAAGATCTAGGAGCATCATCAAAGCCATGATGCCTTCCTAGAACAGACCAGATGAGAAAAATAAAACCATTGGGATCACCACAGAGGGACAGAGAACAAGCGAAGTCCAGGCTCTTATCTACGAAAAAGCATGACTTGTGTTTTCTTTTGAGGCATTCGCGAATTTAAAATCTGCTTTTGTTAAGAATTAGTGACTTTTCATTTGGGCCTAAACATGTCCAGTGGGTAATTAAAAAAGAAAAGCTTGCCATGTCTGCCTTCATCTTGTACCTTAAAACTTTGAGTCAGACTGAGTCATGCTGTTGTTTCAGGTTTAATTTACATTATTATGGAAGCAAGGACCCACACTAGTCAGTGACAGAACAAATCTAACTGAAGGCCTGAGACAAGTCAACCAGGATGTGGGCAAGGATAAAGGACAGGATTTGAAATCAGGGGCACATAGGTCTTGGCTGCATGCTCTGCCTCTTCACAGTTGAAGGCAGATTCTCTCCCTGACCATCTGTTGACTTGTGTGGTTACAGAGAAACCCCAGCCTGTGCAGAAGCAGCAGTGAGTGAGGCCGCAGGTGGGGAATAGGAAGTCAGACTCTTCCCTCTCCCTAAACATGTTTTCCCTGTGGTTCCCAAGTTTCGCAGGAACTCTCTACAGCTGAGTAAAACTTTTCATGTGATTAGGGCTTTTTAAAAAAAAAATCATTAAGTTTATTGGCACATTTTAGGTATACAATATGATGACATTCAAATTATTGGGAATTTATACCTTTACATGTTATATCTTGGTTCTGATTTTTTTTCCCATTAGGATTTTTGATGAGATTGCCACTCACTTTATTAGTGTGGAGGGTATTATTTTCCAACCAAGCTCTTTGTACTCTTCTGTGTCCTCCTTACCTCCCATCCCCATCTTTTTTTTTTCTTTTGATAAATTTTACTACAAGTATAATCAGGAGCTTCCATACAATCAGTGTCTCTTACCAAACAAATACCACATTTGTTTTCCCTGTGATTTAAATAGGGCAAAAAAATAAAGAAAAAAGAGTAATATTGTAAGCCCATAATACTCATCCCCAATTAACCATCAAAATATGTACTTGTAATTGTCATCAATACCAGCAATTTTCAAATGCTTTGGTTTTGATACATGAAAAAATACCACAGATGAAATATGAAATATGATATCTCCCAACCTGTTAGTTATCTGATACACCGAGCTCATGTTCTCTAAAAATCAAATGAATTCTAGGAACAATTCTAGGAGGTTTAGAGTAGGATAGGATAGGAGGGTTAGGGTAGGGTAGGATAGTTCCTGAGAGGCAGGAGGGGACCTGAGTGGATAGCCAGCACTTTACAGAAGACTTTCGTAGAGCAAAATCCACTTGGATACAATGTGGGGCACAGCCATGATCAACCAATAAGGTTACAAGCATAGTCAGTCGGGTAATAGGTCCTAGGAATAAACAATCACATAACAAGTATGGATGAAAAAAAAAAGACTTCTCCTAGGACATGGTGGATCTAGAGTTCTCTGGTCAACCACTGGGGTGGCTGATGTCTGTCTAACCTTCATTAGTCCAGGTGTTTGTCCTTTGAGGAAGTATACAGGTCTGGTCACCTTGTCTTTACCTAGAGGCCCAGTCTCCAACAGATGCATCTTGGCCCACAGTTGCGGTGTGTTTTACCTTTGTCCTGACCCTCTTAAGGATCTAGCCCTATCTGACTGCCTATAATAATTCTACCTAACTCAGCTGTCTATAATAGTTTCACTAACAATTGATACAGCTTTAAAATTATGGAGACCACAAAGAGCCTGTGCTTCTGTTTCTATGTATGAATATTTGCCATATTAGAATTTCAAAAATTAAAATTTGCTTAAAAAAATAACACAATCAGGCTGGGGATTTAGCTTAGTGGTGCTGCTGCCTGCCTCACAAGTGCAAGGTCCCAAGTTCAATCCCTGATACCAAAAATAAATAAATAAATAACACAATCATATACAGTGGACCCTCAACTTATGAGTGGCTTGACATACTAAAAACTTGAGTTACGACCAGAATTTTAGTTTTAAATTACTACCAAAATCTTGAGTTATGACCCAAATTCCAGCCACTTCTTCTTCCAGATGGTCTCAAATACAGATTTAACCCTTGGAGAGTTCTGAAGGAGCATGACAACATCCTTTCCCATATCGGGTTAATTGAGAAACCCAGGGCCAATATCTCTCTAAGGACACTGAGATTTACCTGTGTAAAGGAGAGAGACTTTGAGGGCTGTGTAGAGGAGCCTGGGCCTTCAACTGACCAACTTGAGTTATAACCAGCCCTCCCAAACAAATTGAATTCATAAGTCAAGGGTCCACTGAATATGTTATTCCTATTCAAAATTACAGTATAATTGAAAACAATAATTTTGTTCCTGACTACAATAATAACAAAGTATTAAATACGTTGGGATAAAATATCTTAGAGTAAACCTTGGAAAGAAAGCACAAGATTTATAATGAAGCCTACAGTAAAACATTTTTGGAAGATGTTTTAGAAAAGCCCAATAAAATGGCAACATTCACCATTTATCTTTAGGCTTAATATATATTACTAAATATTCAATAAATAAAAATTTTTCTTAATGGATTACTCAATAAATATTCATTGATAGGTTGATAAATAATAATATTCATTTTTCAGGTAGAAGAAACAACATCTTTGTCTGGACCCTGGAGCCTCTATTGCAGATTCTGAGTACTTAAGGACACTTCCCATCCACCACTGGCTGAAATATCCTTCACTCACTCAAAAGTAATAGCAGGTAACAGAAGTTCCTTAGTCCTCATTGGCAATCAAGGTGAAAAAAAATAAATCCCAATTTAAGGAGAAGAACTATGTCATACTTTTTATTAATTCTCTTCATCTGAATTAAATTAAACTTCACTTAAAGCCAGTTCTGCATGTAAAAAGCTTGGAAATGGCTACTGTGTCTTAACTAGTAAACTGCTGACCAGATGGAACAATAATCACTAGCTCTTTTTGGATCCATGCGATGTGAAGACCTAGGGCAAACTGCTGCTGCCAAGATCAGAGTGGCAGACAGGTGAGTACCGGGAGTCACAGCTGCATGCAGCAGGGCCTAGCATTTGGGAACCACTGCACATCCAGTACCAAGGTAGGAAAATATGAACAGAAACTGAAAATTGCTGAAGTCTTATGACTAAGAATTTAAAACTTCAGAGGACCCAGTCATAGGAGGACTCCTATGCTTTTCGAGTTTTGCTTGGCTTTCATAGTAAATACTAGAGAAAAGTCCCCAGTGCTTCCAGCTGAAGGTTGGTGGAGGGACAATTTTATAGTGCCCCATTCTTCATAATAAGATCTGCCCTTAGGAGGAAGTAGTTACCCAGAGCCTGACCTGCTGGGGTTTTACAAGAGACTAGCTGAGTGGGCTGAAGCCCAACTGAGAGACCATCCTAGTTTTCCATGTGAGTGAAAGAATCTACCATCTGCAGTCCATTCTAAAACCATCCTGTCCCACAAAACAGGGGTAAGGGAAGATGTCCTGAGAAACACTTGTAAACTTCACAGTCCAGTGGCATAGGCTCACCAAGAGACAGATCTAATCATAGGACTATAGAACACTTCCTCGCAACACCCCCAACACATTACTAACTTTAAAAAAAATTTTTTTGGTACTGGGGATCGAATGCAGAACCTTGTGCTTGTGAGGCAGGTGCGGTGCCACTGAACTAAATCCCCTGCCCACTAACATATTTTTAAAGGCTAATTTAGCAGTACATTTATAAGGCATACTAAAAGACAAAACAAAACAATTTGACGACACAAAGAAAGCATCAGAAAAAGACATTGGTAGTGATGTTACAATTATCAGAAGAGGAATTTTAAAGAACAGAGCTTAATGTGCTAAAGAACAAGGTTTAATATGCTAGCTAAGGGCTTTACTGGATGAAGCAGACAGCCTGCAAGAACAGGTGGGTAATGCAACCAGGGAAATGGAAAACCTAATAGGGAAGCAAAAGAAAATGACAGAGACCAGCATACAGTAGTGCACATTTTTAATCCCAGCACTAAGGAGACTATGACAGAAGAGTCACAAATTCAAGCCCAGTCTGGGCAACTTACTGACTTAGCAAGACCCTGTCTCAAAATACTGTAAAAAAGGGCCGGGGTCATTTTGGTGGTATGAGTTATAATATCTCATCTCTCATTACGGTTTTATTTGAAACTTCTCCCTTTTCTTCTTTCACTCTCACAAGTTTTGTCCTCTTGTTTACATTTTTAAAACAAAAACTCCGAGTTTGATTGATTTTTATATTTTTGCGGCCCCTATTTCATTTTTTTTTTCGGTACCGGGAATCGAACTTGGAACCTTGCACTTGCAAGGCAGGCGTCAGAACCACTGAGCTAAATCCCCAGCCCTATTTCATTATTTCTACTCCTACCTTTATACCTTCTTCCCCTCTACCAATTGTGACCTTAGTTGTTTTCTTCACTAGTTATTTGAGGTCTTACTTTTTTCTTATATTGACCACAATAAAATGCCCTCTTAGAACTGGTTTATTGCATTTGTAAGTTTTGGTATGTTGCATTTCCATCTTTATTTGTCTTAAGGTATTTTTAAGTTTTCTTTTTTGATCCAGTGGTTGTTCAGGAAGGTGTGATTTAATTTCCACATATTTGTGAATTTCTAGTTTTCTTCCTGTTATTGCTTTCTAGTTTGAAATTGTTGCTGTGTATATTTGATATTATTTCAGTTTTAACTACGTTAAGACCTAGTTTGTGGCCTAACTTATAATGTATCCTGGAGAATTTACTTGAAAAGAAGGCATATCCTTCTGTTGTTGGTGGGAATATCTATAAATGAATGTTAAATTTATTTCATTTCAGGTATGGCTCAAGTCCAATATTGCCTTATTTTCCAAGTTATCAATTGTCCAAAGGGTTATTAAAATCCTTATTATTATTGTATTACAGTCTATTTCACCCTCAAGATCTATTAATATTTCCTTTATATATTTTGGTCAACTTTTGATGTTGAGTGTGTATATGTTTAAATTGTTGCATATTCTTGATGAATTTATCCTTTTATCATTGAGTAAGATTTTTCTTGTCTCTCAATATAGTTTTTGATTTAAAGTTCATTTTTTTCTGATCTCAGTGCAGCTACCTGTATTATCTTTGGGTTGCCATTTGTAGGAAATATGTTTTTCCATCCTTTCACTTACATTCTATGTGCCCTTGAACCTGAAGTGAGTCTCTTGTGCACAGCATATAGTTGGGACATTTAAAAAATCTACTTTTCCAGCCAGGGATTTAATTCAGTGGCACCGCACCTGCCTTGTAAGTGCAAGGTCCTAAGTCCGATCGCCTATACTGAAAAAAAAACTTATTTTGCCAATCTGTATTTTTTTATTGGAGAATTTGGTTTATTTACATGTAAAGAAATTACTGCTAGTTGAAGACATATTGTTAACATTTTGTTAATTCTTTCTAATTTTTATTAATTTCTTTCATCCCTTCTATTTTTATCTTCCTTAGTGATTTGATGATTTGCTGTAAAAATATGCTTTAATTCCTTTGTCTTTATCATTTGTGTATATAACACATTTACGCATTGTAGTAACTATGAAGCTTATATGTAATATAACACTATATTAAGCTGGTAATTTAATTCAATTGCATATAAAACCTCTACATATTTACTCTCCCCACCACAAGTTTTGTTTTTGATGTTTTTAATATTATGTCTTCATTAATAAATTTATATAACTGTGATTATTTTAGTGCTTTTTTATTTTATCCTTTAAACCAGAGTTATAGGTCATTTATACAGCACTATTCTAGCATTGAGTGTCTTACATTTGCATATGCAGTTATTTTAGAATGAGTTTTATCCTTTCTACTTGTACTGTGTATAACTAGTGGAGCTAACTAAAGCTGGACTTTGAGCCTCCAGAAATGTTAGCTAAATAAATCTTTTTTTAATAAAATGAGACTGCCTCAAGTATTTTGTTTACAGTAACAAAAAATGGACTATTTTACTATCACAAATATGTACTATGAGAATGATCAGAGAATAGTATACAGTAAATGCTCAAAAAATGGTCACTAACGCTGCTGCTACTACTACCACTATTCTTTTTATTCTATTAGGCTATGAACTCTCTGGGGGCCATTTCAGCACGGAGGATCAGAGTTCACTGCAGGGGAAGGAGGATGAGGACATTGTTGTACCTGGGGAGGTTAACTCTATTTGATCCTGCAAGTCAACCTGGAGGGGTGGGCCTCAGAACCAGACTCCTTGGAATGTCCCTACTCTGAGTAGCATGAACCATCTTTAGTTTGACTGACTTCTGACACTCTGTGCATCAGTATTTGTCCTGTGAGCCATGGATAATTCCAGGCTAATCCAAAGATGTATTTCAAAAAGAAACAAGGAATTAATCATTGACAGATACAAGTAGAACAGCTGAGAGATGATTTTGGTTTTTTATAAACCTCATTATTTTAGGAGGTCATTTTTTCTAAAGCCCATGAAAGAACCGAAGTTCTGCTAAAACCTGGTATGTAAGGGCCAAAAAGGTGCAGAGAATAAAACACACAGAAGAGGCAGAATAGCCTCAAAAGCTGAGGCTAGTTGGTTCTCCTTTTTATGGGTAAATTAGTCTATTACAAAAGAATATATGTACTGCAGTGGAATACTAGAAAACCACAAAAAGAAAAAAGGGTGAAATTACCTTTTGTTTCCATTTTTCTGTCTTTTTTTTACAGTGCTAGAGACAGAACCCATGGCCTTGTGCAAGCTAAAATTCTACCACTGAGCTACATCCCTAGTCCTCACCCTTGAGTTTCACAAGCCAAATAAAATTACTATTAAAGTAATTGGCATCTAAATATTTTTGCATAGCTGTGTTGTATGCACTGCTTTATTTCCTGCTATTCAATGTAACATTATGTTTGTTTTTTCAGTAACATATAATTATTGTACATATTCATGTGGTAGAGTCATAATTATTACATATGTATACAAAGCAGGGTAATTAGCATTTCCACCGGTGTTAGTCAGCTTTCTGTTATTATTTATGATTAACTTTTAAAGAGAACAATTTTATTTTGACTCACAGGTTTGGTGGATCCAGTCCATGATTGATTATCCCCGCTGCTTTTGTGCCTGTGGTAAGGCAGCACATTGTGGCAGGAGAGAGTGATGGAACAAAACTGCTCACCTCAGGGACAGGGAGCAAAAGAGTGAGGAGGGGTCAGGGCCTCAAAATCCTCTTAAAGGCCACACGCAACAATGGCCTAAAGACCTACTAGGCCACAGCTCCTATAGGCTCTGTCATCTGCCAATAGCTCCCTGCTGGGAATGCAGCGTTTGGGAGGTGTGATGTTTAATTAATTACCTGTCAACTTGAGTGGGGAATGCCCAGCTGAACTGAGTCAATATGCTTCTGGGTGTGGAAGACCCATTTTAAGAAGGACTGTTGTTAGAATGGTATAACATGGAGAATGAGAGGGAAGGATTTCTTCCTTGGAGGAGCTTTACTGTGACTTGCTTTTCTTCAGAGGAATTTTGGTGGTTTTCTCTTCAAATGAGCTTTGGCTGTTTTCTTTCTTTGGAGAAGCTTCAAGCCTCATCTTCATCTTGGACATCATCTCCTGGCTTCCAGTGCAGATCCCTCAGCCTTCTGGCCCAGACAATTCAGCTTCCACAACTGGCTGATATGGCTTGTGTTTTGATGTCTCCCAAAATCTTGTGCAGTCATGGGTGGGGTCTTTTTCAGACATGGCTAGATCTAGAGTTTGTGATGCTGGAACTGATTCATGGTGCAATGCTAGGCTCAAGAGCACTAGGATTAAGGGTGTGAGTGCTACCCAGCCTAAGCAGTCTGAATAAGATAAAAGGGGCAGAAAGATGCTGCTAAGACTCCTTGCTTGCTTGATTTTGCTGTCTTCTGCTCACCATGAACTTCTCTGCGATGCCACTCTACCAAACCTGGCTGCCTGCCTTGGAGCCAGCCAATTATGGACTGAAACCTCTACAAACTGTGAGCTAAATAAACCTTTACCCCCTTAACTTTGGGTGTCTCATATTTTGTCTCAGCAACGAGAGAAAAGTAACCAAGAGACTGGCCCTTGGACCTTTTGGGTGCAGATATTTTGGTCACCCATCCTTCGGCCTCCTGGTACGGGCTTCCACAGGATATTGCCATGGGCTCCAAGGACTTGCATTGGACCCTTCAGATCTCCAGCACGCAGACAGATGTTTTGCACTCTTCTATATCTGACTCTAGTAAGCATTGACTAATACACGGGGCATTTAACATCCAAAGTATAGTGCCATCTTCTTCAACATGTATACTTTCATTGAGTTGGGAACCTTCAAACTCCTGTCTTCAGTTCTTTATAAAACCTATACTAAGCTTTTGTGAACCATAGTCATCCTTCTGAGCTCTTAGATGAAATCTTCCATTTCTCTTATGTAATTATATTTTGTAAAGATGTAAATAATTTATATTTTTATAGAAAATGTTAAATGTGAATAAAGCACAGGAAAGATTAAAATTTAGTAATATTAAATTCTCTAAATGTAGTAAATTAAGAAGAAACCTAATGCCACTATCTCCCAAGTGTCTTCTTATTATGGGGAAAACTTCACTTACAAATAGTTCTACAGGTACTAAGTGAAAAAGAAAAGATTTTGCTATCACACTGCATCCTTGTGCCATCAGTATTATTCCTTCAAGCAAATGCAATTATATTTAAGAGAGTGTGCCTTGAGTAAAAGATCATATGCATGTATCAACATACATATGTATACTTTTCTATTAGTTTTTCAGAACAAGCAATAACATATTCATTATACATATTGCTCTTTCCATTAAATATATTTGTGACATAGGTCTTTATCAGCTAATCTTTCTTTTCAATGGCTCAATAGTATTACATTTTGTCCATACCTCATTATTTAAGCAGTTTTCTATAGACAGATATTTCTTTTTTTTTTAACTGAGCACCACAGTGGACATTTATAGATGTTTTGTATGTGTTTCTCACACACGCACACATCTCTGATATAGGGAAAGCTGTAAGTCAATTCTAGCAATGGTATTGCAAATTAAAGGAATAATTCCATTGCTTAAAATTTTAAAGTTTGAAATACAATGCCTCTTTCCACATGGTCCCTCCTTGTGAGCTAGTTTGAGCTTTTTACAGGACAGCAGGATCAGGTCAGTCAGACCATTAACTTGGTGGCTGAATAAGAGTAATGATTCTAGCAAACAAACTAGAAGTTACAATGTCGTTTCTGACACAGCCTCGAAAACCATGCAGCACTGCTTCTTCCACAGAATCTACTCAGACACAAGAAGAGGAGGCACAGGCCCCACCTCATGATGGGTAGAGTCAAAGTCACTCTCAGATTGTCATGCAGAATGGGAGACATTGTTCCAGATAATTAAAAAAATTAACCAACCCCATTCCCCAGTAGATTTGAGTAAATTAATACTTTTGTGGAGTATATTAGAATACCCATTTCCCAAGCCCTTTGAAAATCTGACTAATTAAAAATGATTACTTCTGGGCCAGGGATTTAGCTCAGTGGTTCTGCCTCCTGCCTCGCAAGCGCAAGGACCTGGGTTCGATCCCCAGTACCAAAAAAAAAAGGTTACTTCTTTAGTAGTTTGATTTTCATTTGTGTATTGGTAACATTAGACAAATTTTCCTACCTTTATTGGCCCCTAAGATTTGTATCCCTGGTATCTGACCACTTAATAAACTTTTGTATTGGATGGTTATTAATTTTCAGAGTAATTTGTAAGTGAATAAAATTGTCCTCATTGTGATTGAAAATGTTTTGGATATTGCTTTTTAGAGCTTTGTAAATCTTTTATCATACTAAAATTTATTATCTAGGGCCAGGGATTTAGCTCAGTGGTGCCACCGCCTGCCTCCCAAGCACAAGGTCCCGAGTTCCATCCCCAGTACCAAAATAAATAAATAAATAAATAAAATTTATTATCTAGTCACATTTATCAATATTTTCTACTATAGTCTCTGGCTTTAGAGCTTGACAAAAAGAGGCAACCTTTGTTCCACTATTATTTTTAATATTCTGTAATATTTTCTATTTTTTGGTCATTTGACCTTATAATCTGCTCCATATAATATTATATAAACTTGGTAAGACAGAACAGTCTGCACTCTCTTGAAATATTCCTTAGTCAGTAGAAAACAATTTTGATGTACTGTTTGATTCCAGTTGCTATTATTTTCTCTGAGCTGAAGCATTTTCTCCAATGCCAGATTATCACAGCTCTCAATTCTTGTGACTGTATGTAATTTACCAAAATTTAGTTTTATATTTCATTTCTGGTTATTTTGCACATATGTGACTCCATTTCTGATGTTTCTAATTTTGATTTACATTGTCTTATATAATTTCTTAATATTTTAAACCTCCTTTGGTGACAATATGTTGCAGTTGTGATCTATGCATGTATTCCTGTGATATTTTAATTATTTGTAGCTAAATTATTGTAGTTCTTCTCTCTTTTTTCTAATAATAAATTTGTATTACATTCCACTTCACACTTTTCTGTTGATCATTTGTAGAGAACTATTAAGTGGTCAAGGTGGCTTTTATAAGAGTTCTGTCTTCTGTTGCTTTTGTGAAATATTAAAAAATTTGGCAGCTTATTTTCTGAATTGTTCACCCCCTAAAGCAGTGATGGTGAACCTTTTAGAGACAAGCCCCAACACTGCAACCACAAACCCACTTATTTAATGTAAAGTGCCAACAAAACAATTAAACCCTGATACTGAGGTTTTAGTTTAGAATAAACAACTCATACATTAATATCTTTTGATGTAAAAGAAAAACACCTAACACACACACCATAGGTTTTCCAACACTGCCCTAATGTGATCTGTCATTCTCTTTCATTGTCCCTGTTTTTTCTATTCTGCTCAAATTTGATTTCATCTCCAACAGTTTCTTCTTAGTGCCCAAAAGAAGCCATGGCTGGTTGGTTTCAAAATTTCTCATTCCAAGAATTTTCCGAATTTGCAAAGAACCTCCCACCCAATCTACTATTACAATTGGCAAGAGCCTACCCAGAGTCTTCTGCCATTCTGTGATTGCCTTTTGAGCTAATGCCTCTTGGCTATTTGAGGGCTCTTTGGTTCTCAGTCTTTTATTTTCCTTTGCTTCCTCCCAGGTTCTTTTCTCCTATTTTTTTTTTTTTTT
>NW_004625112.1:28876-40990 GCF_000247695.1 Heterocephalus glaber
TGTATGGCCCAGATATGCCAAAAAAGTTAAAAGGAATTCTGTTTGGGTGACTTGTGGGAACAAAGGACAAGTTCTTCAAATGAGACTATCCTTCACTGTACACTAGGCATACTATTTCTATTTTCAATAGGAAAAATAACCAATTTTATTTTAGCACTCCTTTTATTAAAATAAGTGACTCCCAAGGCCTAATTCTGCAATTTACGTGCAGGACATGTTTCTTTTTTCCCCCTGCGAGCATCATGAATGTAGCTATGAGTATTTAGAGAAGGTCTTGGGACACATTATAAAATTGAAGTTCTGTCCTTAACACTTGAGGAAATAGGGAAAGCATGACTGTGCAACTTTTTGCAGGTCCTTGAGGATCACTGTCATAAAAGGGGAGAATGAATCTTTGATTTCTAATCAGGTTGTTGTTTCTCACTGATATTCTAAGTCATATCAATAGAAACTTGATAACAATGTTCCCCAAATCAAATACTTTCTCTTTTTTTTTCCTAAATACTCAACAGAATTGTTCAATAAAACTTTCTTTGGAGAAGCTTGAAGAATTTAAAACTATCTTTTCACCGATTGTCCTCTCAATTCATGTATAGAGTATTTACTGGTATTTCTCTAGCACTTAACAATTATTTTTCCTTTCATAAATATTGACTGGTGTAATCCTACCATTCTGAGCACCTGAGGTAGGTGGATTGGGAGTTCAAATCCTAGTTGAGCAACTTAGAGATATAGTGAGATTCTGTCTCAAAATTAAAAATAAACAAAAGCCTGTGGATGTAACTCAGTGAAAAGGCCCAGTATCACAAGAAAGAAAAAAAATTCAGGACTGAGTTCCTGAATTGGTAAGGACTTGACTGAAGTACATCAGTTTGATAAGAAGATTTTTCTGTGTAGAGTTATCACACAAATTCCTGAAGAAGTATTTTAAAAAGGAAATAGGTCAGCTATTAAAGGCCACATCTCTGGTAGCTAGAAAAGTGAATATAGCTATGTATAAAGAAGAATGAGGAAATTTTCAGGCATGTTTTCAGGCAAAAACCATTGATTTTTCAACCTGGAGCAGCACTGTAATTATTACATGCCAAATTCTAAAAATCAAATGTAAATGGAGCTTATAATACCATATGAATGGATGTAGATAAAGGTATCAAATGTTTATTCAGCAGTTGTTTGTGTGAGGAGACCCCAAATCTTCAAGGGATAATGCTACAGTTATCACATTAGTCAAAATTCAACTAAAACAAAAAACAACAAAAAAAGTCAAAGCCACATTAGCTCCCTTTCTATGCTTATTATTGCAAAACTATTTTCTACCACCATAAAACACTCTTTTTTTCCTAATTCATCTTCTTTAGTTCTGTCATGACAGAACTGTATTTGGGACCAAATCCTCAAAGTAAATCAGTATAATTGACCTAGCAGCCAAACCTGCCCGCCTACAAATAAGAGGCACCAAGTAGCTGACCAGGCAAGTGACATGAGTATGTGTCATCTGAGTAACTCTCTTGTAATGTGCTGGATTCTCTTCATTTCTCCAGATCTCCTTCCATTTCTACACCACTAATCCATTCAGTGAGCCTTTCCAGATGAGAGCTCTGAGCCCCAGCTCCTTGGTTTCATTTTATTTAGGTCCTTGATTTCATTTTTGCTTTAGTTCATGTCTTAAGGCACATATCTAGGGTGCATAAAGTGTTTAACAAATATATTCAACTTTATGAAGATACATTTTCAAGAAGATGAAGACTAGAAAATAACCATGTCAGTAAAATGGACAAGGTTAGTGACTAAGTACCATGTCTGGCTTAAGCAAATCAGAATTTTCAGTGAGGGAGAATAATGAGAGGGACAGAGAAAGAATCTGCCTTTCCACAGGAAGGAGTCTAATGACTGGAAAATACTGATCTACAAGCGGCTCTGTTCTTATGGCCAGAAATATCCCTGGAGAGCAGGTAAGACCTGAAGACTTAGAGTGGATTTTCTCTTATAATGGAGTCATCAATGGCTCCACAGTTCTTGAGCTCCCTGTGCTTTCACTTTTTCTGTTGTAAATGGGAATAAGAGTCGAACCTCTCAATGTGTGCCTTAGTCACTGAGGTCTCCTTTAGCTTAATGGGTCTGGGCACACGGTAAGTTTTCAATAGATATGAAAAGCTAAGACAGTAGTGGCAAACCTATGGCACATGTATTGTTTTTCTTTTAAGACAAAAGATGTTAATGTATGAGTTATTTTTTCTAAACTAAAACCTCAGTATTCAGGTTTAATTGCAATGTTGACACTTTGTGATACATATGTGGGTTTTGGGTTGCAACTCTGACACTTATCTCTAAAAGATTCACCATCATTGAGCTAGGGTATTGTTCATGGGGATTAATTGTTGAAGTACTAAGAACAGTGTCTGACTTACAATAAGCACTTTATACAATTTATTATTTATTGCTTTTATTAATATTGCCTTTATTGTTTAAATATACTACACTAATGGAAGTGTCCTTTGAAGTAATCATTTCCCAGTGGTGTAGCGGGAATTTGTGCAGCTCAGGGAAGTCCTTCAATTTGCCGCCCTCCAACATATCTGAATATGTTCACCTATTTAAATAGAAAATGAAAATGATGTGTAGAAGAAATATAGATTTTTTTACAATTATTTACTTATTAAACAAAATACAGTAATCTACAATGTCACTTGAAGTAGAAAATTAAAATTCTATGTACTCTAATCTTTGCCCTGTTACAATATAATTTTTCTTTTGCTCAACAACGCCGCCCAAAGAATGTGCGGTCTGGGGGATAGACCACCCCATCCCACCCCACAGCTACACTGCTGTCATTACCTTTGCTTTCCCCTGAGATGGCAAGAGCAATATTGGTCTTCTGAGATTATTTATCTACTAGGAGAGACCTGGATGGAATTAACACTTGCCCCTTACCCAGAGAGAATGCTGTGCTCTCACAAACTCGCCTTTCTTGTGTACAGTATGGTGATTTAATTGTTGTGTCTTTCTTTCCTCTCTATGAGGAAAGAATGCAGTAAAGCTGCAAACAATCTCTGGACCCAGCAATAATAATCTGTCTTTGAGCCTTGGCCTGTTTGCTAACTTTATCTAATCCTCTGCACTGCACTAGACCTTATTCTCCACTTGCTGGGCTGAAAGAACTAAGTTTTTTTTTTAATTATTGTATGATTCCATTTATTTGAACTGTTCAGATTTGGCAGTTTCACAGAACCAGAAAGCATTGCCAGAGAATGGAGGGTGGTGTGTGGTTGATGAGAAAAGGGGAGAAACTATGAATTAGTACTTTTGTCTTTTTATTTAGGTGATGAAAATGCACTGGAAGTAGACAGTGGTGATGGTTGCAAAGCTTTATGAACATACTAAAAACAATTGAACTTCACACTTAGAAATTACTAAAATAGCAAGTCTTATGATAATTATATCTCAATGAAAACTTTTAAATTCTGTCATGAACATCACAGTATATAAATCTAGGGTTATAATGTTTCACTAGATACAGTTTTGAGATATAACAAACCACAACCATCTTTATCATCTTTAAAGAGTCTTTTTAATTAAGATATATCCAGTGAAACATTGTGAATTCTAGGAAGACTTTTCACAAATACATATAATTGAAACTGACCTTCTGAAATAAGAGTTTGTATTTCTTTGAAAAACTGAATTATAACTTTATATTTTCTGAAGTTATTAATAAAATTATATTTATGAAAGGTACTGCTAACTCATAACATTAAATGAAAATAGTTCACCTTCTTTATAAAAGTGATTTAGAGAATCATAAGAATGTTGCATGAAATTTTTCTTTTGGAAACCCCCTATATTGTGAATCTATCATATATATATATGTATTTGTACTTCAATTATACATTTATTATTGTAATTATCAGTATATTTATAATATGTATATATAATTCAAGTTCAAAGATTTAAACATAATATACACAAAGCAAAATTCACTGACAAAGTTGAAAGCATATTTTTTATATATTCCAGTATTATTGTCACAAAACTTGTAGATTCCACTTTCATATTAGGCATTTTGTGACTAATAAAAAGTATGTAATATTAATGTTCTGAAATGAAATACCAAAAAAAAAATGTGATAAAATATTTATCTCTGCTTATATTACATGATGGTACGTGTCACCAAGTTATGAAACTATATAGGGCAGTTTTAAACAATATTCAGAGACTCTTTTTTTCCATGTTTTTCAACTTCTTCTGTTTCAGCTTCATTTCCAACTTCAGCTTTGTTTTCATCTTCCTCTTTCTCTCTCATCTTTCCCATCTCCTCTTCTATGTTCCTTCACATCTCCCTTGTCTTTTCCTTCTTCCTTTTTTCCATCTTTTTCTTTTTCCTTTCCATCTTCTGCATTTCCACCTTCATGTTCCTGTCCATATTCCTCCTCTTTTTCATATTTCTCTTCTCCATCTCCTCTCTCTTTTCCATCTTTATCCTTTTTTTATTTTCCTTCTTTTTCTCTTTTCCATCCTCTCCTTCTTTTTCATTTCTCTTTGCCATATTTTCTCTCTTTTTCATCTTCTTTCCCTTCTCCATCTTCAAACTTGTCATTGCTTTTTTCATTTTGGTAATCTTCCTTTTCTCCATCTTCTCCTTTCTTGTTTCTATCTTTGTCCTCTTTTTCTTTTGGGTCTTGTTTTTCATCTTCTTTTCTCTTCTATTTTGATCTTCTTTATTTTTCAGATCTTTTTCATCTTATTTTCCTTCTGCTGTCACTGCTTCTTTCTTTTCTCCTCCCTCTTCTCCAGTGTCATCAATTTTTTCCTCTTTCATTTCCTTAATTTCTTTTTTAAGAGCTGGTGCCTCTATAATTGTGGTTTCTCTATTTTCAGCATTTTAATTGTTGTAGTCTTCTTTAACAACTTCTTGCTTGATTTCAGCTAGTATTTTCACATTTACATCTATGTTTCTTTCTATCACATCATTTTTGGTCTTTATTTTATTTTATTTTATTTTGGTTCCAGGAATCGAACTCAGGTCTTCCACTTGCAAGGCAGGCAGTGGAACCACTGAGCTAAATCCCTGGCCCTGGTCTTCATTTTAGCAGACAGTCTAACTGATCTTCTCTTTGGATCCTGCCTCATGTCACCTTGACCTGCAGCTTTTCTTTTGGACACTGTTGCAACTCCCTATAGGACAGTTTAATAGTCAATGAAAAAAAGACATAAGCAGTCTCTCCTTGATCTCTCTGAGAAGCAACTGAGTTTTTCAGTGAACTAATTCCAGCAGGATCTGAACTCTTCTCAAAAAGAAAAAAGGAAGGAGAGAGAGAGGAGAAGAAAGAAAGAAAGAAAGAAAGAAAGAAGAAAAAGAAGGAGTTGAACTCTTTTATTTGTTACTCATTTTCCCAGTAGAATATTCCTTTCATCTTTTTTTTTATTTCAGTTTGGTACATATTTTTATTTTCTATTTATCCCCAGTCACTGCAAAAATCAACAACTTTTGCCTTCTATGAAACACAAATGTGAAGGGATAGCTGTTATATTGCATGATACAAGACTAAATCATGATATGAGAGTAAATCATTCAGTCCATTTACTTTTTTACATATACATCACATTATTGACATTAAGGCAAAAATAGTTTATTTGTAATAAGCAAATAGAATTAAAATATCTGAAGGTTGTTTCAGATATTTGAATACTAATGCAAGTTTTAAAAGATCAATTTGATCAAAATCAATGTGACCTTTTCTCAAACATGTATTCTCTTGGGGGATGATACAGATCCCATATACGGGAAAATTAATTATTGGGGCTGTGAATGTGGTTTTGCTCTAGAAATTAAACACAAATTGTGCTCAGTATTTAATTCTATTAAATTTATTGAACACATAATTATGTTCAGTTCTGAAAAGGAAAAATATTGACTACATCTGCATAAACTTGTAAGAGCTGGAGAAGCTGAAGATTATTTTCCCATGTGAAATGAAATTAAAATATTTTACAGTAATAATACAAGTTAAAAATTATCAAAAAAATTTTATATTTAAAATAGCTTTTAGCAGTTTTGAAGGATGATTAAATATTTCATTACATTAGTATATATTTTGAGTGTATAATTTGCATATGATTTTGTTTATTAAATTTATATACTATATACAGTAACAACAATCTCTATGTTATAAGTATATATGTAATTCATAAGAAGAAAATAATATGGAGAGAAATTACACTAAAATTTAAAAGAACATAATTTTACAAAGTTGTTGATTATCAAAGCTTTCATTGTATTTTTAAATTAAATTTTATTAGTACTTGTTTGAAGTACATGATATTTTCATTCCTTGCATGGGGTGGATGCATGTAAAAAACACATCTTAATTATTTTTCTCATCCTCTTTCCCTGGCTTCCCTCCCCTCCATCATTCTCCTGAACCCCTTCCCATTTATATCTTCCTATTTCCTATTATCTATCTTTTATTTTGTTCATTATTTATAATTTGGGTTTCTCATATGAAAGAAACAATATATTTAAACTAGTGGTTTTGGTTTATTTCACTTAATATTATGATTTCAAGGAGCATATACTCCATTGTGTCTACATACCACATTTTGTTTACTCCTTCATCAGTTCATGAACGTATAGGCTGCTTTCAAAACTTTATTATTACTAATTGTGCTATTACATAGCTTATAAATTTAACTTTCAGCTTAAAATTTCTCTTTAGTCATTCCTAAAATTGTACTTAAATAACATATTTACACATTCTTTTTTATGCGTGAAGCAAAGATATCAATTCACTACATAAATATGTCACCATATATCTGTGCCACTGAATTTTAATCAGGAATTCATTCAGGAAAACATATCTATCAAGGGTCTGGTGGCATGGACAGGGAAGGTAATGATGAAAACAAAGTGGATGAGAAACCTTACCCAAAACCCCATTACAGAAGGCAAAAGGGAAAGGAAAAACAGAAGTAGAAAACTAACTGAGGGCATTCAGAAAATGAAGCTTCTGTGTTCTCTATTTAAGTCATCTGAACAAATCGAGGTCCTCAGAGAACCCAGGGGCAAAGGCTCAGGATCACACACCCACCTCAGACAGCCCAGCAGCATCAGCAGACTCCCCAATGGCCTGGCCACTTTCTGTACTGGTGGCCCTGGTGGTGCTCACCATCATGTCATCGTGCTCTCTGGGCTGTGACCTGCCTCGAACCCACAGCCAGGGGAACAGGAGGGCCTTGACACTACTGGAACAAATGAGGAGAATCTCCACTTTCTCCTGCCTGAAGGACAGAGAGGACTTTGGCCTCCCCCACCAGGAGTTTGATGGCAAACAGATCCAGAAGGCTCAGGCCATCTCTGTCCTCCATGAGATGACCAGCCAGACCTTCAACCTCTTCAGCACACAGGATTCATCTGCCGCCTGGAACAATGGCCTGCTGGACACCTTCTGCACCGGCCTCCATCAGCAGCTGAGTGATCTGGAGGCCTGCCTGACCCAGGAGGTGGGGCAGGAAGAGGCGCCCATCTCGCATGAGGACTCCAGACTGGCTGTGAGGAAATACTTCCACAGGATCACTCTCTACCTGAAGGAGAAGCGATACAGCCCTTGTGCCTGGGAAGTTGTCAGAGCAGAAATCATGAGATCCTTCTCTTCATCGGAGAAACTTGCAAGAAAGGTGAAAGACTAAGGAATGAGTCTTGGTCCAACATGCAAATGGCTCTCCTCAACTGTATCACACTGTCACAAGTTCTGCCTCTTCAAAGACTCTCATTTTTGTTCTAATCATAACAATTTTATTCCTGTGATGTTTTAGGAGTACTAAGCAACATTGTGTTTATCTTTACATGGAGATGCCCTTCCAACTAACCTTGTAAAGATACAAGCATCTATTTATTTGTCTACTTTAATATTTATTTATTTAACTTTTTATAAGATTTAAATTATGTTTGTATACATAATGTCATGTTCACATTTAAATTATGGTTAATAAAATTGGGCTGGGGATGTCGCTCAGTGGCGCCACGCCTGTCTGGCAAGGACAAAGTCCTGAGTTCTATCCTCAGTACCAAATAAATAAATAAAATATATTCTTTATACTATTCAATTTGTCATCTTGCTTTTTCACTAAATTTGTATCATAGAAAACTTCTTGTATTTGCCTGTTCTTTAAAAAGATACTCCAAGCCTTAGTGTGCAATGTTATCAAAGCACAGAAGATGGTTCAAATGCCTCATTATTGTCAAACTCAAAGCATAAGGAAAAACTAAGCTTCTACTAGACTCTGCATTTCATCCACAGCACTTCGTAAAACTAAAAATAAAAACACATGTCCCTGATTTTTACAGATAAAGAAACCTAAGAACAATAATCATGGTTAATATCAGTCAAGTGGACTGCAACAATGAAAAAAATAAAATTTTCTCAGGTAAAAGCATATTAAAGCATGCTAGGCCCTAAAAATGAAAACTCTAAGTTGATTAGTAGCTATCCAAGTCAAATGTCCACTGTCATTTGGGGTGTATGACTTTACAATGTAAAGGAAGGATGTTGCTGGGTGTTCTTGTGTACCACTGAAATCTCACAGTGGAGGTGCCCATGTGGGGAGAGTTGAGAAAGAGAAAAAACTTAAACAGAATGCCAAGGAACATACATCTTTGCAGGGAAGGGAGAGAAGAGTGAAATGAAAACAAGTGTAAAAGACCCTTACATTAAAAAGATAACTAGAGGCAGTGGCCATAAAAGTATATTTAAGATCTGGGTGTGGTGGTGCATACCTGTAATCCCACAACACTCAGGAGGTTGAGACAGGAGGATTGCCATGAGTTCAAGGCCAGCCTCCACTACATAGCAAGACCTTGTCTCAAACAAACAAATTAAAAAAGTGTATTTAAGGAAAAAGCCTGCTTAGGAGAGGAAGTTTTGGAGTCAGGGAAGGCATGGATTCAAACTGCCCACGACATTCTTTCCCTTCACCTAAAACCCCATTCACACGGAGCTGCTTTCTGTTCATGTGCACCCTGGTGTAGAGGTTTCTGTGTCCTGATTGCACTAATAGGAGTCAGCATGAGGCACAAACTCTCCTCTGCTGAAAAAACTCAAATGGCTGCTCAGAAACAAGATGAGGTTGAAGGAGTCAACTGGAGATCATGGACAAAAGGAGAATAAAGATGATTATTGTGTCCACCAGAATAATGGCAGGTGCTCAGAAAATGGCCACATCAGTTGAGCTAGTTTTCCTTTCCATCCATAAGATCTGAACCCCAGATTTAGAATCCTTTGGATTCTCTCCCATAAGTAAGAAGGAAAGATGACTGATGGGAATACTGAAAGCACAGAGAGCTCCCTAAGGAGTATGATCAACAAAAGTGTTCCCAGTATGGTTATCACTGAGACCGCCTCACCTTGAACACTGTTGCACAGGTTGATAGTTACTCCAGTTTAGACCAATGAGTCACAAAGCCCAGAAAACATTATTCCTGAAGACAGTGCATCCCAAGTTATCTTAAATTCCAATCATGATGCAGATTTCTTTGAAAACCAACAGTGTAAAAATAATATGAACAACAGGAATATGGACGGGGTCTGAGTATGTTAACAGTAATTGAGAAAGAGCCTTTCTAAAAGGACACAATTAGTAAGGTGCATATTGGAAGATCACAATTTCTCATGGGAAAAAAAACTTGTGTGAAAAAATTTTTAATCTCCATTCACCAAAAAGTTGCATTGGTGGATCAATTCTGTTCCTTCCCTTACAGCCCGTGCATTCTGCAGGGATTTAAAAACTCTAGACCCTTCATGAAGAGTAGGGCTCACAAAACACACCTAAATAAGTGACAAATTAGAACTCTTCACCATGAATGGGATAGCGCTATTATATCTCAGCCTGTGTGCAGTCATCATAATAATGGTGATGACGGGTCTTTAATAAATGAAACAAAAAGGAGTCAAAACGCAAAGCTCAGTTCTTACCTCAGAAAGAAAACTTCAAGAGAGCCCACCAAAGAGCCATTGTGTGCCCCACTTGCTGTGACTCCATGGGAAGCAAGCACTTCCAACTCTGAAGGCTCTGGACAGCATCTCAATGCCCCAGACAAACTTTGAGACCCTGGACAGAGCCATGTTGCCTGTGCACAGCAGTCTTTTGTCAGCTGAGTGAGTTGATTCTGGATTGGAAGAGAAGCTCCTTGCGACTCTGTGGGTCTTTTGTTTTTGTGCTCACGTGTAGCTATACCAACATCTCAGCAAGGACTAAGTTTTTAATTTCAAATTTGGTATATGTTTGCCAAACTACAGTGCCATCTTTTAAAGCTTAAGAGATACAGAGCACATAGAGGCCAAGTTGTTAGAAAAATCATCATTTTTATTAGTTCATGTTTGTGGTACATAATGAATATATTCACTGTGGGTGGTTGGTACATGTACACGACATACCTTAATTCTATTTATATGCTTTGCCCTCCCTCTAACCCCCTTCTTCCGCTTGTTGTCCCCTTCTGTTTTACAAGAGATCTGTATTCATTTCTTGCTATCTGTCTTTTATTTGGCTCTTTAATTTATTTACACTTTGGCTTTCTCATATAGGAGAAATCATTAAATATTTAAACTTTGGTCACTGATTGAGTTAACTTAACATTATGGATTCAAGATGCATCCATTTTCCAGCTGAAGTAGGGGTGCAAATCTGTAATCCCAGTGCTGGAGACGCTGAAGCAGAAAGATTATCACAAGTTAGAGGCCAGCATGGGCTACCGTGCGTTCAAGTTCAGCCTGAACTGCATAGAAAGACCCTGTGCCAACACCCTCACCAACAGAGAAAAAAGTGCATATATTTCCCTAAAAATGGATCAAATCAACACTCTTTTATAGAAAACTATTACAACCTTGAGTATAACTCCTCCGTTTTCATTATCCATTCCATTTGTCTGTTGATGGACAGATAGGCCACTTCCAAGATTTAGCTATTGTGAACGGTGCTACTGTAAACATGCGTATACAGTTCCATTGGAATTTCTATTGAAAATTTTTTCAGGAAACCCCATAGTGGTTTCCATGGCACTTGTACTACTTTACATTGGTTTCAACAGTGAAGAAGGGTTCCCTTTTCCTCACAGCCTCACCAACATTTGTTATTATTTGATTTTGTGATGATGGCCATTCTTTCAGGAGTAAGATGGAACCTCACAGTTGGTTTAATTTGCATTTCTCTATTGGCAGTGATGATGACCATTTTTAAAATGTGTTTATTGGCCATTTGTGGTGCCTCTTCTGAGAAGTATCCATTTTTTGACTGAGTCTTTTATTTTGAGAGGTCTAATTTTTTTACTTCTTTATATATTCTTGATATTAATCCTTGCTGGCAAATTTTTTTTCCTGTTCTGTAGGTTGTCTCATCTCTCTGTGCTTCAGTCTGATTTAGTCAGTTACAAGGGAGAAAATTACTGTGAATTACATGTGAGTGTTTTCATGGGCCAAGACTCTAGGCAAAAAATCACTTCCCTCCATAATTAATTAGTCCAGATGTATTCTCATATGACACTTAGGTTAAAAAAATTGAAAAGGAATTGTATTTGGGTGACTTGTGGGAAGAAAAGACAAGTTCTTTGAATGGTACTACCCTTCATTTATACAGCATGTATGCTAATGCTATTCTTAATAGGAAAAAAAATTTTTATTTTAACACTCACTTTATGAAAGCAATTCTGTACCAAAGTCTAATTCTGCAATTTACATGGAGGACGTATTTCATGTTTTTCAGTTCCTAGCATCATGAATGTGGCTATGAGTATGGAGAGAAGGTCTTGGAACACATTATAAAATTAAAGTTCTGTCCTTAACACTTGAGGAAATAAAGAAACCATGATCACGTGGCTTGGCAGGACCATGAGGATCACCAATACAAAAGGGGAAAATGAGTCTTTCATTTCTAACCAGATCGCCGTTTCTCATACAGTACTAATCCTGGTACTGTGGGAGGCTGAGGCAGGAAGACTGGAAATTCAAGTCCAGCCCAGGCAATTTAGCAATACAGGGAGGCCTAGTCTCCAAACAAAAAATAAACTGAGGGCTGGAGATATAGCTCAGCGAAAAGATCTTCTGTCCAATCTCCAGTACCATAACC
>NW_004625113.1:0-24198 GCF_000247695.1 Heterocephalus glaber
TAAAGGTACAAGATCCCAATGATGAATGTAACTGTATTGTATACCTAAAATGTACCAATAAAGTTAATGAGGAAAAGAGAGAGAGAGAAAAAAGAAACCTGTATGTAGAACTTTTCTAGAGAAAATTGATATAAAATTTAAACTGTGACTACATCTTCCTCTGGAAAGTCAATTTTTGTGTTAATAATATAAGGCAAATTTTTCTTAAGAGTATATGAAACATTTTAATCCTACATGATGAATTTCTAAAATAAGCTAGCTGTTGTCTCATGTTCTGGATTTTAAATCTGTAATATTTTTCAAAGAGTTTTTGTATGGTATAATACTATAAAATATTTATTATTATTAGCTTACAAAATAATAGTGAAATATTTAATATAGTCTAATAAAAGATCTATGAAAAGCAGAAAAAAAAAGAAAATGTCTATTGAGGTCCTTTTTCAAAAATTGATTATTTTTGTTTTGGGTTTTGCTGTTGCATTGTTTGAGTTCTTTATATATTCAAGATATATTAATCTCTTGTAGAAAGACTCCATTTTTAAAGATGACAGTCCTAAAATTAAAGTGCAGATTTATTGCAAGTACTGCATTTAATGTCAATTGTTTTGTTCTGTGTATTGTTGAACTTGGAACTTGACTCATCTATGTACCCATACTCTTTGTATTTGTATGAAGAAAAGTGGAGATTATTAAAGTGTTTGGTGATAGAACAGACATTGCAGGTCACTTTTATATTCTCCTGTATATTTTTGTTCTGCTTGCACATATTTAAAGAAATAAAAGTTTGTATAATAAGAGAAGGAAAGAGAGAGAGGGAGAGAGCAGAGGAGTAGAGAGATATTAATTCTATTTCTATTGTGGGGAGATATATCTTTTTGTCTAGGAGAGTAGTTTTACGGCTTTTTGTTTGTTTAGACATGTATGTCAGAATCTGATGACAGCTATAATTTCTTGCCCTACTAAAGTGAACACATGGGCTGGGGATATAGTTCATTGGTACAGCACTTGCCTAGCAGGAGCAAGGTCCTGGGTTCAATCCCCAGTACCATCAATCAATAAATAAAATGAACACATTTATGAACACAACTTTAATACAAAGCTTACTCTAGGTTTAGTGTGGTCAGTGGGGATTGTTTCTTGGGCCTGGGCATACATTTAGCTGAGGAGACACCAAGGTGGATGTTGACTGGCAGGACGTGACTCTGCAATAAGTTTAGCTTCTTCCTGGGTGCCCTGGAGCTGAAGAGGCTAGAAATAAGAGGCCCAACAGGTTGCATCTCTCAGGTCATGTGGTATTAGTGGCACCATGAATAAAAGCAGAGAGGTAGATGGGAACAGCAGTCCCTTCTGTGGTTCAGTTAACTCTGAGAATTTGGGAGAGGAAGTGAAGGAGACAAACGTATTTACTCTGGTCATCTGACTAAAGGTATCATTTGCCATCTTGGTCATCCATCCATGTATATTTTTGGATTGAATAACAGGTGCCTGAATATAGTGAATTAGAAGCTCTGGAATGTGGGAGGGGTTGGAGGTAGCACATTCCTCATTTTTTGACAGGGTAGGGAGGATCCAACAATTTCAGCATCTGTCACCCTCAGCTGCCTCAGCTTTATTAGACTGGAATCTAATTCAAGGGCAGGTGTTCAGAGTAGCCATCAAATCAGGAGAGGTTCACACAGCAGTCAGTCAAGCCTTTGGGAACTTAAATACATGCTTTGCTTTAACCAAACAAGACAGGATTGTTTTGCTTTTATTTTACCAAATTGCAAGTTGAGCCAATAGTAGAAAATGTAAATGAGTCATTTGTGTTAACACGCCCAGATTACAAATTGGTCATTTCTTCTTGGACTAATTCATAAGTTATGTAAAAAATTCCAGTTTCAATTTTAAAACAAGTTAGTGTGTTTTGAAAGCTATTTGGCTGTAACCTATAGAGACATTTTTCTTGTGTTACAAATAAATATAATGAAATTAGTGAGGTTTGTTGGGTTTTCCCCTCCCACTTAAATTTTTGTCCACTCAAATGAAAAGGGCATCACTTTGTTTTCTCAATGTAAAAGTAACATGTTACTGACTTTAAAAAAATCAACAAGAAACTGGTAGCAATCTCAGTACTGTAATCACAGCACTCTGAGAGCCTGAGGCAGGAGGATCACAAGTTCAAGCCCAGGGCAATTTAACAAGACCCTGTCTCAAGATAAAAAAAAAAATTAAATTAAATTAAAAAGGGTTGGGATGTAGTTCAGTGAGAAGGCCCTGGGTTCAATCCCAATCTCTGAAAAAGGAAACCCTCAAATAAAAAACAAACAAACAAACACAAATAAACAAACAGGAAAGCTCAGAAGAATAAGACACTCCCATTATCTATCTCCTTTTTTGAGATATTGACCCCCATTTGGTATAAGAGTACAGGGAAAATGTTCAACCTTCATAACTGAAGAAGGTGGGAGGTGGAAGGCAAAGCAGCTGGATCGGGAGTAAAGATGATACAAAATTATTCCTCCTCAAAGAGAAATAAAAGGCTAATGGACATGGGAATAAGATGCAGCCTCTCCGTGTTAAGCAAAAAAAGGCAAATTCGAATGGCAGGGAGAAGGCGCTTCTGGTCTCCGTGATTGGCCAAAAGGAGGGGAAGGGCTGGCTCCTGCCCACGGCTGGTGGGAGTGGTAACTGGGGTCCTGATCTCAGGGGTGACGTAGCCCTCACGTGAGCGGGAGCTGACGTATGCAGACGTCCTTTTAATCCTGGTCTTCCTTTGGTCCGATTGCTTGGTCGCTATTTTTACCCAGACATCTGGCGAGCCTGTGGTGGATAGTAGGAAGAGGAGGAGGTAAATGCTTGGATTCTAGCAGGTCTGTTTGTGGATGGGCGTTGCTTGGGGATCCCTTCCTTGCGGGCAGCGGAGGGCGGAGACCAAATGAACACAGCCTAGTCCCCTCCATTTTCCTAGCAATATCCCTGGCCCTTCCGGACCAAAAAAAAAAGGTGGATTTTGGAAGGCAGGAGTCGAGGGGAGACCTCGGACTAGGAGGCGGTAAAACTTTGTTATGCCAGAGCCTTGAGTTAGGGAGCGCAGGTATTAGGTTGGTGTTCTGTGTACTGGTTCGCCTGCCAAGCCAGAATCTTGGGATGTGAGACTGTCATTTCCCTTGTTTTTCAGTAGGGCGCGGTACCGTCGCTGTACTATTCCAGCAAAGGAATAATCTACTCTGAATCCCTGCAGGTCAGTGCAAAGCTCCGCAGGCCCCAGAAGGGTGGGGATGGGTGAGGACCCTGTCTAATTTGGGACTCTTATCCGCTCTTCAGCAATTTTTGCGCGCTTTTGCACGCGCGTTTAAAGAAAAAGGATGTGACAGTGCTAACAGGAAAAATAGTTACCATTGAGGGTGGGTTCCGTTACAGAGTAGGACACAAAAGATCGTTTGATCTTTTTTAACTCCTAAGGTTATTCTATAATCCTCAGCCCCACCTCTCTCCCTCCTTTCCAGAGGTTTCAAAGAGGCGTGGTTTTTGCTGGGAAAATGGCCCTGCCTGTGGGGAGTGGGGAACATGCGCTTACCTAGAGGGTTTGTGTCAGTGGAGTCCAGAGAAATGGGACTAGAGTAAGAGATAAAAAGGCAAAATGTATCTGACAACCAGGACCCTGAATTTGGAAAAGCTGGTTTTGGAACTCTCTGAAGTGCTGTTCTGTTCCCTGAGCCTCCCATCTTGGCTATGTCACCTGTGTCTGTGGATCTTGGGCCTGAATGAAGACCAGTCCAAACTTCAGAACCAGAAAGAGAAAAAAGTTGTCCAGAAGTAAATAGGTCAGATTGAGGGTGATGGTTTGGCAACTCCTGGGGTGGAGGATGATGGTGATTGTGAATCCGAGGGATTATAGACCTCCTGGAATCCTCCTCTTTCCCTCCTTTGTCTACACTTGGAGGTTGCCAAAGAAGTGCTCTCCAGATACTAGACAGGGAAGGAAGTGGCTGCTGTCAAGAGAGTTCTGGGATGGAGGTGGGGAGGATGTTACTGAAAATTACTGTTTGGGGTACAGTGTCTTTGGTGTTGGTCCCCCCACCAAACATTCAGTCCCAGAGCTGGTCAGTCCTTAGGTTTGTTGGAGGCAGAAACCGAGATGAGGGAGGAAGAAAATTGCTGAGTAGTGGAAATAGGTATAATTAGGGGGTGGGGATGTGGGAAGGCTGACCAGGTACCTTTGGTCTAGTTATTGAGGATGGCAGAGGTAAGTGTGGAGTGTGAGATCTTTTCATATTTCAAGCTAATTTGGCTTCTATATACTACTCTGTCCATTTTATTTCAAAGAAGGGAATGTGGAAGTCACCTCTGGAGGAAGTGATGATGGGGGTGGGGTTGTGCGGTGGAAAGTTGGAGAAGTAGATCTTTGAAGGAGGAGAGGGAGAGAGGAAATGAATTTCAAAACCAAAGCTCTCTGAGTACAGGAGGAATCAATAGGTGGGGAACTGCAAGGAAGGACTAGAGCCAAGGATTCATGAAAGGGATGTGTGTCCTATCCCTGGTTAGGTCTGTTTATCCCCTGAATTCTTATCACACCCTTCTCTATTCCCTTGTCTGCAGGTCTACAAGATTCAGTGCACTTGGAGCCTAGAAAGAGAAGGAAAAAACTGCTTGGACCTCTGTGGGTATTTGAGTGCTTCATTGCCCTAGGACATCTTGAAGGACAGAGGTGGCAGGGAGCTTTTCAAATACTTTAAATTTGATGTTCTGGGTGGGATGGTAAAATGTGAGGTCGGGATATTGGGAAAATTTCCAAAATTAGCTTCCCAATTGAGAAAAGGAATCAATGACCTTGATAGCAAGCTCTGAGTCTGGGCCAATAACCTCCTGGTTATATATTTGTAGTTCAGTTTGTTTGCATGCAAAGGCACAAAGGGAGAAGGCCAAAGCTTGAAATCTTTCCTTTATTCCTAGATTGCCCTGTTACTGCAGTTGCAGCAGTCTGCCGGCAGCAGCTGAAGACTCCACCCCTTACACAGGAGTATCCTGGGCCAGAGCAAGCCTGCTCTGTGCCCAGGTTAAGAAATTCACTCCAGCTATACCATGGGCCGCACTAGGGAGGCTGGCTGTGTAGCCGTTGGCATGGTCATTGGGGCTGGTGCCTGCTACTGCGTATACAGACTGACCTGGCGAAAAGATGAGAATGAGAAAACCTGGGATGATGATGATGAAGAGTCTAGTGATACATCAGAAACTGGGGTTGAGACTGAGAAAGGAGCCAAGATTAATGTTGGGGTGGGGGTCGGAGCCAAACCTCAGAGTGACACTAAGGCCAAGGCTGAGGTGAGATTGGGACTTGAGAGTGGTCCGGGTGTAAAGAAGGAGTCCCATTGTGGATCCCAGAGTGGAGGTGGCCTGGAAGCTAAGGCCAAGGCCCTTTTCAACATCTTGAAGGAACAGGCAAGTGCAAAAGTGGGCAAAGGGGGCAGGGTGGGTAACATTTCTGGGAATAGGACCCTTGCACCAAGTTTGCCCTGCCCAGGAGGCAGAGGTGGAGGCTGCCACTCCGCTAAGAGTGGAGCTAGGGCTGGGAGCAAGGCAAGTGGAAAATCCAAGGGAAAGGCTCGAAGTAAGAGCACTAGGGCTCTACCTACAACGTGGCCTGTCCGCAGGGGCAAGTTCAACTTTCCCTATAAAATTGATGATATTCTAAGTACTCCAGATCTTCAAAAGGTCCTTAACATCCTGGAGAGAACAAATGATCCTTTTATTCAAGAAGTAGCCTTGGTCACTCTGGGTAACAATGCGGCATATTCATTTAATCAAAATGCCATACGTGAATTGGGTGGTGTCCCAGTTATTGCAAAACTAATAAAAACGAAAGACCTCATTATTAGGGAAAAGACTTACAATGCCCTTAATAACTTGAGTGTGAATGCTGAAAATCAGGGCAAGATTAAGACATATATCAGTCAAGTGTGTGATGATACCATGATCTGTCGCCTGGATTCAGCTGTGCAGATGGCTGGACTAAGACTGTTAACCAACATGACTGTGACCAATCATTACCAACATTTGCTTTCCTATTCTTTTCCAGATTTTTTTGCTTTATTATTCCTAGGAAATCACTTCACCAAGATACAGATTATGAAACTAATTATAAACTTTACTGAAAACCCAGCCATGACAAGAGAGCTGGTCAGTTGTAAAGTACCGTCAGAGTTGATTTCTCTCTTTAATAAAGAATGGGATAGAGAGATTCTTCTTAATATCCTCACTCTTTTTGAGAATATAAATGACAACATAAAAAGTGAAGGCCTTGCATCATCCAGGAAAGAATTCAGCAGAAGTTCACTTTTTTTTTTATTTAAAGAATCTGGAGTATGTGTTAAGAAAATCAGAGCATTAGCAAATCATAGTGATCTAGTGGTGAAAGTAAAAGTCCTGAAAGTATTAACCAAACTCTAATTTCTGTCCCAAACGCTAGGAACAATGTGTTTTTTAAAGTTTTTGTTTTTTACTGTGCTTATTTGGCAAAGAGATCCTTTGAGCTGCTATTTTGGAATAATAAATACCACAGATTATTAATAGTCATTGATGTGGGGTTCAAACAGGACCATTTTAAGAATACCAAGTGAACATTGGAGCTTGCAAAACATTTGTTGATTTTATCTTCCTCCCTAGGTTGAGATTTTTTACTTTACATATACTGACAGTGAAGTAAATGTACATTATGAATAAGTTATACTCTTTTGTATTGTTTTATATTTGTTAGCCTAAGACTCCTGTTTTATCAATAAAGTTCTGTGTTTTGAGCAGCAGAAGAAAAAAGGCATTGGGTCTGTTTGGAAAGACGATAAATGGAAACAAAAAGTCAAAATTAGAGGCCTCCAGCCATGGCCAGGTGGCTCCCAAAGGTGCTTCAAGGCACCAAAACCTGCTGCACACAAAGGTATTCAGGAAAAGTTTTACAGAGGATGGGGGGGCACTAATAAGCTGGGCTTGAAGGATAAGATACAAAGGGTCAGAAGGTCATGCAAAGAAGAACAGTGGTGGAAGAAAGGCGTGGAGGTGGGAATTTTGCTCCAGAGAGGAAGCTGGTCTGCCTGGAGTAGAGAGTGTGGAGAGGAGAGTAGGGGGGTGTGGGTAGAGTCAGTAATTGAGGACAGTCTTACTCTCTTTTCCTTGGCGCACTTCCAGTTGCTGAACTGGGGTGTCTGGATATTACCCTCATCTGCCCCTGGGAGACAACAAGGCCTTTCATAACCAGAGGAATGACAGGATGAAAGGAAACAATATGGCCGCTTTGTGTGTAGGATGGGTGTGAGTTGGGGTGGGACGGGAATGGAGACTGCAGATTGGAAATCTAGTTAGGAAGTTAGCTACCATAGACATGCAGGAGATGAGAAAGGCATGGAATTTCACTGGTGGCTGGGAATGGTAGGGACAGGAAGGAAGCAAGAGATCTATTCTGCTGCAGCCTACTCTGAAGACATAAAGAAAGTTAACTTTATTTTAGGGTTCTGGAGCCACATGATAGGAACATGTACTCTTTCTTGGTTAACGCTAGTGTCTATATAATGGATAAGAGTTATGTTTTGAAATAATAAACTGTAGTGGAAGAAAGCATGGTTTTTAGAGCTTGTTCAGATTGCTTTTATAAGGTTATTTGGAGGGAGCCTTTATGGAACCATAGAGAGTGCTTTTGGGATCCACAGGGAAGACCCACTTGTCTCCCACCCCATAGTATTGGTGAGGGTATGGGAGGAGGAGAGCTCTCAAACTGTGAGATGAAGACCACACAAGGTATGAGGGCCACTGAGATAGATGCTTCAGAAACCTTTAACATGTGCATGCCCTTTGACCCAGTAATATCATTGTCGATATTTACCCTTAGGAATTAGGCAAATAATTGACTTGTACAAAGCTGTGCATTTTCCAATTATTATGAAAGGTGAAAAAGTATAAATGACTCAAGTAACACTGAAAATTTAGATGGACATCTATATTAATTTATATGCAAAAACTGAAGATATAATTTCAAGTTGGAAAAATAGGCCATAAAAGTATATAAAATACATTTTATGAAAAGATATGCATTTAAAAATCTGTATGTATAACTGGTGCATACTCTGTACAAGTTAATAGCTTTTATAGGTGTTAGACTGATGGTCATTTTAAAAGCTCAGGTATATTTTTGACATTTACAGAATAAATTGGGAAATTTTACATTATTGGCCCAAAAGGAAAAGGTTAGTTTCAGCATAAGCAGACCTGTAAATAGTACTGGAGGGGCCTACAACAAAAGGCCAAGTGGAGACGCATGTATTTATGTTTTAATATTTGGAAGGTTTCACTTCAAATTTTATTCTTATTTTTATTTTTATTTTTTCACTTCAAATTTTAAATAAAGCAATACATGTTTAAAGATATAAATATTATAGTGTAAAAATAAAACTATTCTCAATTCTAGCATTTGATGACTACTAACTTTCTATCATAAAGAAATGATATCGTTCTGTAATAGATTCTGCCATCTGCTCCCCTGGTCCCCCTTCAGGAATAAAGAATATACTATTCAGTTGCTAGGAGTGCTGCCAGTAGATAGCCCTCATCTGTCAGCCCTCTTTGGGAAGTGCCTCAGAAGACAGGTACCTCCTCCAAGGGTTATATGTACCCCTTCCCGGGCGATTTCACATCCAGTGACTGATGGACATGGTCTTCTTGTCCCAAATTGAGACAGCTTATCTTCTCCCTCTGTCCAATTCTGCTTCCTTCTTTTCCCTTCCACAGGTGTGTTGATCCCAAGAGTATTCTTTAATAAAAGTTCTTCATGATGAACTCTGTTTCTGAGTCTGTTCTCCAGGAAGCCAACCTATAAGAGTTGGTACAGGAAAGCAAACACTGTAATGAAGTTTGGAGATGGATCACCTGCTGGCCAGTTGGGAATGAGGACCCCATCACTGGTGGTAGGTAGTGTAGGTTCCTGGAATGAGGTGACAGAATTGTTAGAGTGCCCCCTGGTGGTTTCCTGAGATGACATACTGGTGGTAAGGAATGTAGTGACTTGTAGTATGTATAACAACTTTGAGAAATATAAGGGAAATAATAAATAAAGGAAGGCCAGGGAATTAGATGATTATTGCTTACCTTGTTTGACCCCTAGAAAAAATAATGAAAAGGCTAACTAAATTAACCAACAATTAAAAGCTGTGCCTGAAAGCAAGAGTTATTCAGAGTGTGTAAGGAAGCTTTCATCTTTTCTAGGTAGAGGTAGAGAAATCTGAGGATGAGACCCAAGATTTTACTGAAAGCAGGCTTCAAAGAAAGTTAAAAGTTCAACCAAGACAAGTCTTCTATATTAAGATCAGGGCCCTGGTTAGGAAGGAATGGGACCCTCTAACATGGAATGGGACCTTTTGAATGATATTTCTAAACATCTTATATCTCTAGATTCCCTGCAATCCTTGGGTATTCAGAAATGTCCCACTCTTCCTTATTAAGGAGTAGGGAAGACTTTGCTTGAAAGTTCACAGCCCTTCCCCTGGGAAGAGAACATGGATTTCCCTTGAAATCTGTCCCCACTTCCCATCCTGGTCACTAAGTCTATAACTAAGGGTACTCCACAGCATAACCTAGCTGAGAACGTGATGGATGTAATAAGGAAGGAAAAGGAATATACCAACAAAGAGGTGAACAACCTAATTTAGCTAGCAGGTATTAGAAGGTGTGAAAGAGTAAGCATTGGATTACATTCTGAGTTCTGAGGCACTTGATTGGGGAGCTGGAAAATAATAAAATTGAGTACAGGAGAATGAATCAATTTGAAGATGCTCTCTTAGGAGCCTCCTGGAGTTGATGTGAACTCATTACTAGGATTATCCCTCAAAGTATAGAAAAAATAATAGCCTACATTAAGTGAGGTATAAATGACAGACTTGTCATAGCAGATGGTGGAAGGAGGGATTAAAGACTCAGAGAAGTGAGAATGATAGAAGAATTATATTACTTAAGGCTAAAAAATTCTCCAGCTCACTATATTCTGCAGGAGTATCCAAAGGACACACTACCAAAACTATAAGGAATGTACTGGTGAGAGGACCACTAATATCTCTTAAGAAGCTCAGCACTGGTGCTCCTTTGCAGACTAAGGCTCAGAGTAAGAGAGAATATTAAGGAAAGAAGATTAATGATAGAAATGATAATGACTCTGAAACAGTAGAAGAGATGACTGCATTTAACTGTCAGAAGGCAGGTGGATAAAAATAGCATAATGCACTCCAGGGGTCATAGTGGCAGGTGGGAAGGCCTAACCTGTAGAGACCTCCAGAGATGGTTAATAGAATATGATGCTTCAGCTGTGTAGACGGTAAAGTGATAAATAGGACACGGATCTTCTATATAACACAGTGTCCTGGGGAAAGTAAATAGGTAACAATTCGTGCTCAATTTGTACAACCAAAAGTAAATAAAGATATTTGGGAAGCTAGGGAAGATGCCTCAATCACAATCTCTCACTCAGCTTTTGGATCTAAGTTAGTTGTTTATTTAGAACACACGATTTGAAGGAAAGTCTGGGTACCCAGGAAGAAGGACCCAGTAATACATGTGTAACAAATATCTCTGGTTTTTCTATTGACTCAGGAAACTGTACGCCAAGAAGAGAAGTATACCTGAACATTTTTAGGGCAGGTGAACACTGATTATGAGTTGATGTTAATACCCAGAGACCCAAGATGTCATCATAGCTCCCAGATTTGATCGGGTGATATAAAGGCCAGGTATTAAATTAGATCCTAGCCTAGGTCTGGTTCACAATGGATCTACTGGGTCCACAGACCCACTTAGTGGTTATTTTCCTGATCTCTGAATGTATACTTGGAATAGATAGAGTTGGTACTTGGTGCAAACTGCACTGTAGTTTGTTGGCTTGTGGAGTCAGACCTATTTTATAGAGGAGAATGCCAAGTGAATGCTTCTGAAACTGTACTCCCCATCTGTGGCCAAGAGAGTACATGAGAACATCCTAGAGAGAGAGGATGGCAGAGATCAGTGTCATCTTTTAAGATCTGGAGAATGTAAGTATGTGGTCCCAATTATATTTTTATTTAATTCACCAGGCTTCCTCTCTGCAAAATTTGAGTAGAGCCTTGTGGATGATATAGGCTATTTCAAACTCAACCAATTAGTAGGAAAATTGCAGTACCACACCAGATATAGTATCTTTGTTAGAGCAGAATAACAGGGCCTCAAGTACCTAGTACTCAGCTATTGTGAAAAATGTTTGCTTTCTTCTCTTTATCAGGATGGAATATCAGAAAAAGTTCAAATTCACATAGAATAGAGAACAATATTCAATTAGTTTTTCTTCAAGAATCTACTAATTCTCATATCTTCTGTCATAATCTAGTCTCAAGATGTCTGTCTGGAGCATATAAACATCCTTCAGAAGGGGCAGCACGTTGGGTGCCTTGGTAAGGCATATGCACTACAGAGGATGGAAGATAAACCTTACAAAGATCCAGATGCTCGCCACAAAAAGTATAATTTTTAAGGGTTGAATGGTCTGAGGAATGCTGGAGATTCCCTTCAAAGTAAAGGACAGGGCTGAGGATATAGCTCAGTGGTAGACTACATATGTTTAGCAAATGTGAGGCCATGGGTGTGATCTACAGCACCACTAGGGGAAAAAAGAAAGAAGAGCAAAGAATAAATTGGAGCATTTTTCACCTTATTCGTGAAAAAGAAATTTCAGTGCCTGGTAGGCTTCTTTGGGATCTGGAAGCAGTGCATTTCACACCTGGAGTTACTGTTTCAACCTGTACACTGGCAGGCATACAACAACAACAACAACAACAACAACAACAACAACAACAGCCAGCTTTGAGGCCAAGAAGAGAAGAAGGCTCTATGGTCCAGGATGCAGTTTCAAGCAGTCCTGACACCTGACCCATACAAAAAACAGATCTTATGGTATTAGAGATATTTGTACTGTCAAAAGATACCATGTGGAGCTTTTGACAAGCCCCCGTGGGAAAATCACAACTCAGTCACCAAAGTTCTTGAGCAAAGCCAACTCACATACAATGGAGAATAATATACCTTTTAAAAACAGCTTCTGACATACTACTACAACTTGATAGAGATGGTATGCCTGACCATAAGACATCAAGTAACCATAAAGCCAGAGTTGTCCACTATGAACTGGGTTAGTCAGATCCATCAAGGGATGTTTGGGCAGGCCCAGAAATCAAATGGAAGTTTAATATACAAAGTCAAGCACAAGCACTATTGGAAGGCACAAGCAGTTGTACAATCAAGTAGAACAAATCTTCCATGATATCTACCACTGTTGTATTAGCACCTATGGCCTCAATGGGTGGACAGATCTCTTATAAAAGGCTTACAAGGGAAAAGCACACATTCTTCATATATTGGTGGGCTTAGTATATGGGTATCAGCAAAATGTAGGAGCTCTAATTTGAGAGTGATCAGGAATGATAATTTGGGTCATATCACCAGGTAAGTCCACCAGATCCCTGGAGGTGCTGACTCCAGAACTTATATGGAAAAATTGATCTACAATGCACAAGGGCGGAAAGTGTGACAGACACTGTGATGTCCTGCTGAGAACTTCCTACTTATTATTTTAGTTGTTAGTAATGTTGCCATCAGAAAGCTGTTGTTTATCAGCTCCCTTCAGGGATTGCCTCAGCGGAAGAGAGCTGCCTTATTCAAGATCACACCCCATTTTCAAGGTGGCCCACACCCAATAATTCATTGATACTGCTTGTGGAGGCCCAGGACTCTTGTTCCAAATTGGGAAAGCTGTGAAGCTTCATCTTATCTTCAGAGTTCTTGTCATGGTGTGCTGAAGCATTCTATTGACAGTGCATTAAAATTTGATTTCTCCCTTTATTCATTCATACTTCCTTATTTTCTCTCCTTCCACAAGCTTTGACCCAAGGAGCATTTCCTAATAAACCTCTTATCTCAGAATCTGTTTCCCAGAGAACTAAATCTATGACAATGCTTTACATGTTACCTCTCCCCTCCTCCTCCTTTAAAGCACCTTTCCATTCATCCATCCTAAAATCAGAAGTAACATGGCTTGCTTAATATTGCAAAAGTATTCTTCAGGTTTTATATACAGCTTTGCACTAATTTTTATTATCTCTGCAACCACAAACTGAAAAATGCAGACAAGCAAGAAAATGAACACTGGGCAATACTGAGAAATGGTAGTTTATTAAGCAAAATATATTGCATTCGTATATCTAAGAAGGCTTTGGTAAATTAGCTGAACTTTCCCCTTCCTTAAATTTCCCAGTATTTGAATCTTTCTTCTCTCTGCAGCTTAAAAATAATGTCTATCTATGTGAGCAGTGGCACAATCCACAAATCTTTATGGAACTTGGACAAAGCTGCCTTTTGTTTAAAGGACACAGGGAAACGGATGTGGAGAACCATTTTCCTAGAGGTGAACACTGCTAGCCAGAGTAACAAGTTGCACTATAACAATGAGCATCAGATTCCGTGTGACATTGGCACATATGTGTTCTTTAATAAGTGTGTGTTTATTGTGACATGCAAGACCCTCCAAAGCATGGAGTTGTCATGCCCAGTTCTAGGGGCAGCAGTGATTCCAGGTTATCAGTAGACAACTCCTAGATGTTTTAGACAATTAAGTGGTCTTATAGACAATTCTGTGTCTGATTCTGGCCTCCGGCTCCCAGATTCTCATTCTCTTTATATAATACCAGACTCGGAGTTCAAGGATTCATTTGGGTTAGAGATATAGTGGCCTTTCTAGGTCTTGCACACTATGAGGGAACATTCAGCATGGTTTATTGAAGATGAAAACGCAGTTCCTCTTGGGCAAAAAGGTCCATTTCTGGAAATCACGTGATTAGCACCCCAAGGCAGTATAGTGTTCCTGAAAGTGTATAATCTGGAGTAGAATGAAGGGGGAGGAATATTAACATATCTCTTCCCTTTCTCTTTTTTCAAACATGAAGAAGGATTAGATTTGGGAGGGGAAAAAGAATGAATTCTGATTTGAATTCTTTGAGTTTGGGATGACTGTGGAATTTACAAATGGAGATGCTCAGTGGCCATTTGAAAAATGTGGGTCTAGAGCTCAGAAGAAAGGTCTGAGCTGAAGTTACACATTATGGATGATAACTAAAGCTGGGGTAACCCCACTAAGATAGAAAAACAAGATAGAACTCTGGAAGCCAATACGGGTAGAACTTTGGTAGAAAGGAGTACAGCACTGAAACTGAGAGTATAGCTTTCCATCAATACTATAATACATATCCCCTACATTAAAAAATTTCATGATAAAATACACATAACACCATCTTCAATAATTTTAGATGTACAGTTCATTGATGTTAAGTACACTTATATTATTGTACAGCCGTTACCACCATCCATCTCCACAGCACTTTCTATCTTCCCAAACTAAAACTTGTACCTATTAAACAATAACTCTCCATCCCTCCTCCCTCATCCCCTGGCAACCCTTACTTTGCTTTCTGTTTCTATGAATTTGCCTACTCAAAATACCGCATATACGTGGAATTATATAGTATTTATCCTTATAAGACTAGTTTATTTCACTTAGAATAATGTTCCTGTTTTAATCTGCTCAGGATATTATAACAAAGTACCACAGACTAGGTAGCTTAAACAACAGAAATTTATTTTCTGGAGGCTGGGAAGTCCAAGGTCAAGATGCCAGCAATTTCTAGTGAGGACTTTCTTTATGGTTGCCTTCTTACTGTGTTCTCACATGTACATTCCTTGATGCATTGGGGGATGAAAGAAAGGAAGAGGAGGGAAGAGGGAGAGGTAATGAGCTCTCTAGTTTCTCATAAGGATGCTAATCCTATCAAATAATGGGCTCCCTGCCCCTTATGACACCATTTAATGTTAATTACTTTCTTAGAAGTTCCATCTCTGAATTCAGCCACACTGAGGGTTAAAGCTAGAACATGTAAGTTTTTTGTAGGGAGCACAGACATTCAAGTTTCTGCACATTCTTTACATGGGATTGGTGTCTTACTCTATGTTCAGTTTTATAGCTTGGTTTTTAAAATGTAATTTTCATAATTAGAGTATCCTAAAGCTTATGACAGTGACAATAATAATAAAAATCCAGCAGAAATTTCTTTCATCTTTCCCCAATCCTAGATTTCTGCTCTCTGACAATTACTTTTAAATCTCTTAGTTTCTTCTGGTATTGAGAGAAGTAAGTGTTATGTCTTGTGAGGGTAGATTTTTGTCTAGGGTTCGTAAAAAAACCTACATCAATAAAAGAATTAGAGATATAAGTTCAGAAGGAGAAATAAAATCACTTTATTGGAAAGGGAAGAGAAATGGGGAAACAAAATCACTTTATTGAAAAAGGGAGAGAAATAAGGAGATAAGGAGATAGATACCTTGTCAGAGTAAGGTAGGGTGTTTGGAGCCAGAACTCAGAGAGCGGAAGGTCTTTGTTCTCAGCCCCTTTTATTATTACGTGGCAAGAAAGGGACTATCTTCTTTGAGAGTTGTTATAGCTTGACTGGGTGTTTTGGGCTTTGAGACCCCTGATTTGGCCATTGCCCCTTCCATCGCCTATGTGTACATTTTCTTTTGGATTAAAAAAATTTATTGGTGCATTTTAGATATACATAATGATAACATTTATCGTAGGGAATTTGTACCTGTACATGATATATCTTGCTTCTTCTTTTTTTTTCCTCATTTGCCTCCCCTCTCTTCAACCCCTCCTCCCCTCCTTATTTACAAAAGCTTTATTTCCATTTTTCCCTTCTATTTTTTTCTTGTCCCTTCCTTCTTTTCCCCTCCCCCTCCCATGTTCCTTTTCATTTGAACATGTACATTTTTGGCTAAGCACTTCTGTGGTTGCTTTGTTCTGTCCAGAGGCTTATCTTGCGAGATTTACAGCAGAGCCACACATTCAAGGATGAGTTAGTGAAAAAGAGGTACATGTACATTTTAGCGCAATAATATAGTGAGAAAATAACAAAATATGTGTGTACATACATATAGATGTGTGAGTGTCTAGATGTAGCAGTGTACATTTTATATACTAAATAAATTTTTAAAAAATAATATAGCCCTACTCCCACTGTTTCTTTTGTGTTTAGAGGTGGAGAGAGGAGGGTATTGAGCCTTGGCACTAAGTGAGCCAGGCCTTCTTATCAGCTTTCTTTGTTTTTCTTGGCTACTCTATCTAGCAGGGTTTTAACTCTTTATTTGCCAGAAACCTCACTGAGGCTTTTTAACTTTTCCTACCTGTCCCTCAACTTTCCCTACAGAAGCATCTGATTCTCCTGATTTGGCTTGGCTAGAAATTGTTGTGCCCCTCCACCTTGCATCTCTTGGCTTCCTCCCCCCAGTGGACTGGAACAACTTGCCTTGGTGTCCTCCCTGTATAGTTAGCGCCCGCTCTTCTCTGGGCTTCTCCTACGTGAGTCCAGCTGGACTGTCAGCTGCCATGCTTCTTCCTCACTCTTCAGTTGTTACTACCACCTCATTCAAGGGGGGACACTCTAAGGTGGCTAAGATCAGGGAGGAAGTAATTTGGCACCATTGTTAACATTCCCAACCTCTCTGAGCCCCGATTAGCTGTGATAAACACAGCTGGCTTTCCTGTAGATTTCCCTGGCTTCAGCCCTGCCATTTTTTCCCCAGAGATGTGACAGCTGTCAATCAAACAGTTTGCACTTTTCCTTCCCCCTCACTGAAATGTTGTCAAGACAACTGGCTGTCCTGGAGGCCTGCACCCACTTGCACCAATCACAGATATATGCTTGAACCAATCATAGGCTAGCAGCTGCTATATAAGCAGCACTTCCGCTACACTTCTCTGGTTAGTCTAAGAGACCTCCCTCCAGTGTACCCCACTGGGTAGCAGCACAGATCCTGCTAAGATAAAGACTCTCTTTGGTTGTCCTGTAAACCTGCTTATGATTTATTTCTTGGGTAGTGTGGGCTCTGAAGGTACTGTAGATCTATTCAGGAATCTTATCCTGAGTAATGAGAACAGAGTGGTTGTTTCAAAATAAAGAGAAATAAACACTAGGGACTGTTAGCTCCAAAGAGCTCCAGAGACCAGCAGCTAATGAAGATCAGCAGCAGAGACCAGTATCCAACTGAGTCAACCTATGCTGTCTGGCATAAGATGGTATCAGACAGTGGTGGCTGGCAGTGGCAGTGACCAGCAGCTGGCTATGTCAACTGTTGGCATCCAGTATCATTTGGTGGCATCAGGAGTGTTAGCAGAGCTGCACTTTGCAGATTCATGATTTTAATCTGAATTGAGCAAAAAAAAGCCTCAACTGATTTGCAACAGTATCACTTCCATATTTATAAATAACCATTTTATTTCTTGGTTTTAAATTTTATACCTCAGCCATGACTTCCTACAATAGAAGAATTCAGTTGCCTTATACCTTCTACTCTATAGCCTCACTCCTCCCATATTCTCCCAATGTACTGTTGTGACATTTTGTTAAACAATATTCAGTGTTTTTGTATATGTGAATATTTTTCACAATTTAGGTATTAGAAGGAGATTTCCTTAAGAGAATAGACTCTCTTACTGAGAAGCCTGGCTTCAAATCCTGGTTTTGTCACATAATAACTGTGTGACATTTGGCAAATCTCTTCATGGTTCTCTGTCTCAATTTCCTCACATTGATAATGGGATTGACAGCAATACTTATCTCATAGGATTTCTGTGAATATTAACATATTAAGTACTCATAGTAGTACTTGTTGCATAGTAATTGGCATATATTTGTTGCTATTTCTCCTATAAATTTTTGTTCATCCTGGAGTTAAGCACTGCTTAATTTTCACTTTGCTTAATTAAAAAATTATTGGTACAATTTAGATGTACATAATGATTACATTAATCATAGGGGATTTGTGCCTTCACATGACGTATCTTGATTCTATTTTTTCCCATTCCCCTTCCCTTCCTTCAACCCCACTTCCTCTTCCTTATTTACAAAAGCCCTGTTTCCATTTTTTCCTTCTTTTTTCATTTTTTTCATTTTCCTCTCTTTCATCCTCCAATTCTCTAGTTCCAACTTCCTATTGAACAAATTTTTTATATTTCACATTGTCTATTATGCCTTTGGTCCCTATTTACATTTTCAATTCCTTACACTAGAGAGACAATGAAATATTTATACGTGTGTCCAATATATTTCACTTAAGAGTATAGCTTCAAGGTGAATCCATTTAGCCATAAATGTCTCAAGTTTTTCCTTCTTTATAGCTGAGTAGTACTCCGTTGTGTAGAAAAACCACATCTTTATCTGTTCAACAGTTGATGGGTATTTGGCTTGTTTCCAAGATTTAGCTAATACAAAATGTGCTGCTATAAACATGGGTGCACATATATTGGTGTGTCATGATGCTTTTAGTTCTTCTTTTCAGAAGAGAAATAGCTGGGGTAAATGGGACCTCTAATCCTAGTTTTTTGAGGAATCTCTACAAAGTGGTTGCACCAGTCTGCACTCCCACCAACAGTGGAGAAGGGTTCCTTTTTCTCCATATCCCTGCCAGCATTTGTTGTTGGTTGATTTCTTGATATTAGCCATTCTTTCTGGAGTGAGATGGTATCTCAGCATTGTTTAATTTGCATCTCTTGGATGGCCAGTAATGTTAAATATTTTTTCATATATATATTTCCCATTTGTACTTCTTCATCTGAGGAGTGTCTATTCATTTCAGATGCCCACTTTTGGATTGGGTCTTTAAATTTGAGGGGTCTAATTTTTTTCAATTCTTTTTTTGTTCTAGATATTAGTCCTTTGTCTGAGGGACTACTGGATAGAATTTTTTCCCACTCTGTGGGTTGTCTCTTCACTTTGTTGGTGATTTATTTTGCAGTGCAAAAGTTTTTAATAGAGTGAGATCCCAGTTAGTGATTCTTTCTGCTATTTCCTGTGCAGTCTGGGTTTTGTTCATGAAGTCTTTGCCTATCACTATGTCCTCAAGAGTTCTTCCTATTCTTTCTATTCTTCCAGTGGTCGTGTTTGTCCCCTTTGTCAAAGATAAGGTGCCTGAGTGTGTTTGGGGTTGTTTTATTTTGCTTAATTTTAATGTACTTATAAATAAGTCACCTTTAAGCTTTTTGGTGGAGATATAACTAATCCCAATATGGTCAATCCCAGTAGTCATCTATCGGTTTCTGGTTTAGTTCTGTATTTCAGCTATATTATGGAAAACTGTTCTCTAGGTATAAAGTATAGTTATTATGCTGGATATTCCCTTGTCATCATATTGGAAATTTCTTAGTCTCTCATTCATGTTTTGTCTGGCTTTTCCTGAAACGTACACTTTCTTGTGTCTTGACATATGAACTCATTTGGGTGGAGCACATTTAGGTCATTGAGAAATGGTATACAGTATGTAAATACTTTGATATTTTGCATGTTTGAACACGCCTTTATTCTATCCTCACACTTGATTGGTAATTATTTGGCATTTGAAGTCTTGATTGATGTCATTTCCCCTCAAATTTAAAAAATTTACTTTTAAATCAAAGCTATAGATGTACAGAGTTTAAGGAGTCAAATAATTTTACAAGACTTGTGTATTAGTCTGCTTGAGTTGCCATAATAACAAAATAAGACAGATTGGGTGGATTATGCAATCGACTTTTTTTTCATAGTTCTGGAGGCTAGAAATCTAAGAACAAGGTGCCATTATGATTGGCTTGTGGTGAGGCCTCTCTTGGTTTTAGATGGCCACCTCACTGTGCCTTCATATGAACTCTTCTCTGTGTACAAGTGGACATAGAGAGATCTTTGGTGTGTCTTCCAGTTATAAAACATCGATTCTATCAGAATAGGGCTCCACTCTTCTGACCTTCATTACCTCCCTAAAAGCCCTATTTCTGAATAGAGTCACATTTGGGGTTAGGGCATATGTTAATTTTGGGTGACATAATTTGGTTCATACCAGCTTGCTGTGGCAATCAACAATATCCTTATATCTTTATCTCACTCCCAGAAGCAATCAGTTTCAATTCTTTTAGGTAACTATTTTGGTACTATGTTTAAATGATGTGCTTATATTGCTGTTTCTTGATTTTTTGAGTTTTAATCACTGATTTCCCACTATGGGATGTGAGAGTTTAGTTATTTTACACCCCCACCTGTTCTGATCATACATTTTCAGATTTTTTAATACCCTGCCTTCCCAATTGTTGTATTGTTGTTTTGACACTGCTGTTTTGACTAAATATGTGCTTGTTATTTTTGCATCACTGTGACAAAATACCTGAGATATACAACTTAAAAAGGAGGCAAGATTTATTTTGATTCATGGCTTCAGAAGTTTCAATCTGTTGTCAGTTGGCTCCATTGTTTTTGGGCCTGGGGTGAGGTAAAACATCATGGCAGAAGGGTGTGGCTGTGCAAAGCTGAGAAGCAGAGAGTGAGAGAGAGGAAGGAGCCAAGTTCCCAGTATTCCCTTCAAGGGCACAGCCCCCAATGAGCTCTTCCTTCAAATAGACCCCACCTGCTACAGTTTCCCCCACTCCCAATAGTGCCTTCAACACATGAGCTTTTGGGATATTTAAGGTCTAAACCATAACAGTGCTATTGACAAAAATACTACATAATATATTAAGATTGCTTGTCTTGTCCTGTATAGCTTTTTGTTTCCTCTACATTTAATCTATCCCTCCTCCTTTTTCTTTGTATTTTCATCAAGTTATCTCTTAAATATCCTTCCAATTATGTAACTATTCTCTCACTATGTTCAAAGAAATTAGATAGTCTACCAATTTCACCTACTTGACAAAGTTTCTTTTAGGAAATTGCTCCAAATTGAACTGCTTACACTATAGGCATACAAAACAACATTTGTTTTTGGAATCCCTTTTCACAGCAATTCTGGTAGTTCTTCTTGCTCACCATTGTACTGAATTCATTGTATCCTGGATCTCATTTCTCCTCCTTTCTTGGTTTATGTATTCTTTTGGCAGAGCATATGTCCAAGCACCTTCCTGAGAAAGTGTATATGCAAAGAAAACTTTTGAAACCTTTCAAATCTGAAAATTCCGTTATTTTACTCCAATACTTGATTATTGACAGCTTGATTGGAGGTGGAATTTTGAATTAGAAATTCTCTAGTTTCTGTCTTTTAACTTTTAGTGTTGTTGTTGAGAAGTCAGATGCCACTCTGGTTCTTTTTTGTATGTTTACTTTTTTTTCAATAGGCAATATATCTGCATGGTTTAAATAATAAAAATGCAGTATGAAAATCTTCCTCCTGTTATTGTCCTTCTACTCAGCATCTTTTTCTCCAAGCAGATGACCACTGCTATTAGCTCTCTTCCCCTCCTCTCTCCTGCTCTCCTGCCATCCCTTCCCCGTTCCTTCCTGCCCCTTTCTCCTCTCCCTCCTGTTTTTGTAATGGGATTTCAATATGGACCTGCAATAAACGCATTGTTCTGTATCAGTCAAGGTTCTGTAGAGAAATAGAACCAGTAGGAAATTATATATGAATATGTATGCATTCATCATATATGAGGTATGATAAAAATACAATGAACGGTTAAATAAAAAATTATTACAGTAAAAAATACATTATCACTAATCCCGCAGAAATACTTCCCCTTTCTTTAAACACACTTATCCCATTGTTCTTTCTGAAGCAGCTCTGGAAGTCTTATTTAATGAGTGTCTTTAGTTGTGCTGTCATAGCTAGCTCTATGTCCTAAATTCATTGAAAACGTTTACCTTTCATGGTTGCTTTGACTTTGGGAAAGAGGCAGAAGTTTCATATTGCCAGATCTGGTGAATACGGTTGATGAGAATATACTGCAATGTTTTTACAAGCTTGCCTTTCTGTTAGATGGCACTCGACAGCAACAATCACCACATTTTTAATTTTTCTTTTGAGACAAGGTCTCATTATGTAGTTTAGGATGGCCTTGAACTCACTATGTAGCCCAGGCTGGCATTGAAATCATGGCGATCCTCCTGCTTCAGCCTTCCAAGTGCTGGGATTACAGGTGTGTGCCACCAGACCTGGCTCTCACTACATCTTTTTAAATCACACCTTGCCAAGTCACTTAAGAAAGAGGACTTCCAGAACTGATTCAGAAAGTGGCAAGAGTGATGGTGTAAGTTTTCAAAGCAAGGGAGAGTATTTTGAGTGGGTTACTCTATAAGATATTTCATTAGTCTATGGATGATAGTTTTGGCAGAAGTATTGCAATCAGCAAAGGCAATTCCATATCTTGAGTGAGTGCCTATTCCAGTAAAAATAAAATGTTGCCCCTTCCATGATGGAAGCAGTCCGATGTAAACAACCTTCCACCAGATAGCTGTCTGATTACTCTGGGGGAATGATCCCATATTTAGGATTTATTCTTGGTCTTTAATGTTGGTATATTGGGCACTCAGCCATGACTCTAGCCTGATCAACCTCTGAATAAAAATCCACATTGCTGAGCCCATCTCTGTCACCCATGGCATGTTTGTTCATGAACCCATTGGGTGTCTCTATTGCCTCATTATGATATGGACTATCAGTGTTCTCTTTGATACTGGAAATAGTCATTATTGACTTTCTTTAATCAAATTAGAAGACTAATTTCAAAATTCTGAAATTTACAGTTATGGTTATGTTCCCACTGTACCATTCTCAGTACCAAAATCAGGTGTTTTCAGATAAATAGAACCAACAGGACACACACAAACACACAAACACACACACACGTCTAAGGAGCTAGCAAGGCTGAAATTTTCAGGGCAGGCAGGCAGGCTAGAAATTCAGGTAAGATATTGCAGGTTTTACTCCAAAATCCACAGGGTAGGCTAACAGGATAGAAACTCAGGGAAAATTTCTATGTTATGGTTTTAAAGCAGAATTCCTTCTTCTTTGAGAAACTTTTTGTTCATTTTTAAGGCCTTCAATGTTTGGATAAGTCTCACCCAAATTATGCAGAATAATCTCCTTTGCTTAAAGTCGATTGATTCAAATGTATTTATCACAGATATAAATGCTATCATAGCAACATCTGATTCAGATTTTGATAAAACAATTGGGCATCATATCCTGATGAATTTGATAAAAATTAACCATTATATGTTGAGCACAGTATATGACTAAATCCTCTCAAATCTGATTTTAAAATAATTTATTTTTTCCTTTGTAAAAGAAATAATTTATTTTTTCCTTTGTAAAAGAAATAATTTATTTTTTCCTTTGTAAAAGAAATAATTTACTATTAGATGTTTTACAAAATATAGATATGTATAACTTTATGATAAACTTCTATGTTACAGTTAATTTTACACACTTGATCTTTAGAGATATAGAGATATGGTTAAAAGGTCATGGAGGAGCACAAGCAGTGGTTGGGAGGGTTTTGAAAATTCTCCATTTTTGGTGTCTATTTATGTTGTTTCCATTGCTTGACTATTATGAATAATGCTGCAATTAACATGGATGTGCAGATATCTTTTTGAGCTTTTGATTTTAATAATTTGGGAAATACATCTAGAAGTGAAACTGCTAGATTATATAGTAGCTCTATTTTTAAAATTAATTTTAGTAGATCTATTTTTAATTTTTGGAGGAATCTTCATACTGTACAAGTGTTCCAATTTCTCCATATCTTTCCAAACTTTAAAAAATCTTTTGTCTTTTTGATAACAGCCATTCTTAGTGGAGTGAGGTGATTTCTCATTGTGGTTTTGATTTGCATTTCCCTATTGAATATTTTTTATACGTCTGTTGGCATTTTTATGTCTTCTTTGGGAAAATGTCTATTGAGGGGACAGTGAAGCTCAGCCGGTCCCAGCACCTGGAAGGAAGCTCCCCGCCTCCATCCCAGGCTCCTAGGGCAGTGAAGCTCAGCCGGTCCCAGCCCTTGGAAGGAAGCTCCCCACCTCCATCCCAGGCTCCTAGGGCAGTGAAGCTGAGCCCGTCCCACCACCCGGAAGGAAGCTTCCCAGCTGCCATCCCAAGCTCCTAGGGCAGAGAAGGTGAGCCCTGTGGGAGCCAGAAGCACCCCTCCCCCCGTGGAAATGAGAAGACCCATAAACAAGCCTCAAAAACAGACTTCTGTAGCACCTACAGCAACCCCAAAGGGAAAGGAGATGGAACACTCTGATACTCAACCACCTGGACTCTCTGAACTGGCAACAAAAGAGGATCTGGGAAAAATGAAATCAGAAATAATTACTC
>NW_004625114.1:0-23980 GCF_000247695.1 Heterocephalus glaber
TTATTTATTTATTTTTGTTTATTTGGGTTTTTTTTGAGACACCATCTCACTATACAGTTCAGGCTGTCCTTCAACTCATTCTCTACATCACACTGGCCTCAAACTTGCATTGATTTTCCTGCCTCAGCCTCCGGAAAGAATCTTTACATATGTCCTCAAGTGAGATATTGGCCTTTAGTTTTCTTTTCTCATAGTGTCTTGATTTGCTTTTTATCCATCAGGAAGGAAGGCAGAAGGAAAGATTCCCAGAAATACAAAGAACCCAGGAATGCAAAACAAAAATGTGATTATGTACCTTTCCCACTAGAACAGGCAATAGAATTGCAACAAGAAAAATAAAAAGGTGTGTGCCTGTGTCCCACCAGATTTAAACTGACTTCAAATACAGGAATTCTCTTGCTCATTTGATTGTTTGTTTGAATTATTCATTGTTGATTCGGTAAACTAAGTTACTGTTTGGTAAACACAAACTTCTCTGGCCTCCATGTAAGGGCCCACCTTGCTGTCCATCCACCTTGTACTTAACCAGTCCAGTGCTTTGGCTAATGCAACACAAAGGAAGGTGATGACACTTGGATGGATTTTAAGTCTAGGCCATAAGAAACAGCATAGTTCTGACTGCTCCTTTGCATGTTTCCAATCCCTGATTTTGGAAAAGATTATGGCTTAGATAGAAGAGACTCCTCTAACTATGCCCCCAAAATGAGACCCAGAAAGAAAACCTAAATGTGACTTATGTGTCAGAGCAGAGCTTTCCCAGGTAACTTGCAACCTTGTAACCAAGAAAAAGTGTTTATTGCTGCCTGGCACTGATGTTCTCGGGGTCGCTTACATGTGGAAAGCTGACATATATGTACATCGCTTACACACCAACAGATTTAACATGAAGTTTCTGCTTGTGGTTATGGCTGAGTGGTTCCCACTCGACCAACCCTCCCATAGTTAATAACTTTAAATTCTAGAAAACTCTGGATGAATATGAAGACAACAACAACAGCAATTGCCTGAGTGCCAGAGGCAAGAAAAAGTGACCAGATGGAGTAGGAGAGAGGTGGGAAGGTCATACTGTGTCAGACTGAGTAACTAGAAGGAAGACAGAGAGAACCACAGGCCGGGGTGAAGGGCAGCCGGCAGATCAGCAGCGAAGGAGGGATAGCTGAGAATGAGGGATAAGGGAGGAGGCCCCCAGTTTCTGTAAATGCGTGGTACCCAAATGTAAGGTTGACCCCAGAACTCTGAGAGCATGGAATGTTTTGTAAAAATCTCACTTAGGAATGAAATGATTGAATTGAGATTTCAAAGTATTTGAGAATGACTAAGTTAACTACTTGCTAATAAAACAAAAATAAATATTCTTCAAAAAGGGCAAAGTAATCCAGAGTCTCTAAAATGTGTCATTCATTTTGTCCTATATATAATACATGGAAAAAAAATCACTGAACAAAAAGAAACTAAAAAATCCAAGCCAATATCAAGGGAAAAGTTGACTAAAATGTTGGAAATAGCAAGCAATAATGTTAAAGCAGCTGTTAATAAATAACTACTGGTGTGCTCAAGGATATAAAGTAAAATATGCTTGCTAGAAATGAAAAGACACGAAAGTCTCTGTAAAGACAATATTTTAGAAAGAACAAATGATAATTCCAGAAATAAAAGTATTACACACACACACACACACACACACACACACACATACACACACACACACACACACACACACTGTGTTTATCAGCAGTTTGGAAATTTAAAAACTTAATGAAAATAAAAGTAGGTGGTACGTTAGAAGTCAAAAAATAAAGCTATGTCTATATCTATATTACATTACATATAGATATAAACACATAGATATGCAAGTATCTAATTTCTCTTACATGAGAAACCCAAAGCACAAATAAATTAAAGAGCAACATAAAAGACAGATAGTAGGATACAGGGAAATAGAACTTTTGCAAAAGGAAAAGGGACCAAGGTATGGAGGGGTGGGGAGGAATGGGAGAGAAAAGGAAAGGGATTTTTAAAAAAGGATTAAGAGGTGTTATGATTTGTACAAACTCCCCATAATGAATGTAATTATGTATAACAAACATTTTCTATTAAAAATTAGAGATACAAAAAGAATCTGAAGGAATTTGGATATAATGTCATAAGCTACACACATACTGGGAACAGGAAAGAGTCCTGAAATATGAAAGTGTGTGATGTGAAAAATATTTGACAAAATAGTAGTTTGAAAGTCCTCTTAGTGCCAAAGGATATATTCACATAGAGTAATAGCAAAGAAACACATCATATTTGTTGAAAATTAAAGATAAAACAAAATTGTGGTAATAATCACAATAGATTACATATTACACTCAGGAGAACAATGATTTGAAATTCTGTTGTCTTTGTACTGGAAACACTGGAGACTAGAAGGTAGAAGAAAATACTTCAAAATACTGAAACAAAAAACCATTACATCCAAAATTCTACAGCCAATTGAAAAACATTTCAGGAATGAGGACACAATGAAAGTGTTTTCAGATGAATGAAAACTCGGAAATTCATCACCAGCAGACACACACTACGAAATGCAAAAGGAAGTAAGTCATAGATGGAAGGAGAATTATAGAAGACAGAATCTTGAAATTTATGGAAGGAATGAGGACACCGGAAATGATTATTTTAGAGGATTTTGCAGAACAACAACAAAAGCTCAGTAAATAACTAAGATTAAGAGTCCAGTAAAGAATCTTGGATTTAATAATGAATGATATTTTCTTAAATGAAAATAATTGAAGGTATGAAGAAAGATGTGTAAATCAAACACAGAATTAGAGATCTGAATTTAAAGTAAAAATGTAGCTCTAGAAAAAATACAGTTATTTTTCAAGACTCATAGCAGTTCTATTCTTTAATGTCAAGGCAAACATTGGATTAACAAATATGAAACTTTTACTCCTGTGAGAGATTAACATTAAGGTCCTATAAGCATCTGGTCACACATTGTCCTCAATCACTGTGTAACCTTGTTTGATGTTTATCTCAGCGTAAAGACGTATTAGTTAGTATATGTTTGTATGAATAGTTAATTGTGTGGTTTTTGAATGATCTAAAGCTGGGTGCTTTGGACACCATTTTTCTTATGTTCACTGAAGAAAGTCCTGTAAAACAAGTCAGTTTCATCAGTGTTTAAGCCAACTGCAACATTCTACACAACTCTTTCACATGGATCAGGTAATTTAAATGTTTTTCTGTAGTCTTCTGATTTCAGAGCTCACCTTTCCTCTGGGCTCCATGTTTTTGCACCTTTTGAAACACATGAGGCAGGCAACACTAGCTGCGCCTGCATCAGCCTTAACTTTCTTTGTGTTTTACACTCACAACAATGCTGTTGGCTGTGGTTCTTGTCACCTCATGAATCCAAACATCCACTGCCTTTCTGTAGCTTCATCACATGCTACAGATTTCATCTGAACACTTTCCAGTTGGCAGTTACTTCTTCATTCACCTGGGGTGCTGTATTGTTAACTCAGCAACAGTGAACTCACAGGCCAGAGCACCACAAGTGGTGACTGAGCTGATCTCACACAAAGATTTGCTCAGTCAGACAATCAGCCTCTGGCACTGAGGAGCACCAGACAGCACACATTAGTTGGCACAGTCTGCCACAACAAAAATACCATGGACCGGGTAGCTTAAACAACAGAAATGTGTTTGCTCACAGTGTGGATCTTGAAAGTCAAGGTTTCAGCAGGGTCACTTTGTGGTGAGCACTCTCATTCTTCCTTGCTGATAGTTAGCTTTTTCCTCAGTAGGTAGAGACAGACAGAGATCCAGTGACTCTTCCTTTAGCAGACCAAGGCTTCACCATGATGAGTTCATTTACTGTTACTCACTTTCTAAAGGGCTGTGTTATGATTTGTGTCTAGATGTCCCCCAAAGCCTCATGCCCTCATAGGTGGGCGTTTGGGAGTGACTGGATCTTGGCTGTGTGATACTGGCTTAATCTTCTGACTGGCTTAATCTATTTCTGGTTGTGACTGAATGGATTTACTAAAGAGTGAAGACCCACCCTGGGTGTGGGTGGCACCAACCAATAGACTTGTAGCATGGATGAAATAAAAGCAAAAGTGGAAAGAAGACTTGCGGTCTCCTGCCTATCCTGCTATGGACTGTTTCTCCACTGCAATGTCCCTGAGCCATGGTGACCCGCCTTGGAGCCAGCCTACTATGGACTGAAGCCTCTACAATGTGTGACCTAAAATAAACCTTTCCCCCTTTAACTTGTGGGTGTTGGGTATTTTGTTCCCACAATGAGAAAGTAACTAAGTCTCTGACTCTAAAACAGTCAGCTGGTGGTAGGGGGTGGGGGTGGGGCTTAAGTACATGGATTTTAAAGAGATAGAATTTAACTCACAACACAATAATCTAGCACTATATTTGGGAACAATTTTTAGTATCAAAATTGTCAGCAAGAAGGATGAAAATAAGAGAAATATGGTACTACATCGTTAAAAGCACTTGCTTATAAGAATGCAGAACATCACCTGGTCAGACTGAAACTGAGAAACTCAACAGAATGTATGTAACTGAAGTATTTCCTAGCTCTGCATGTGTTACAAAGAACTGGGAAAGTGTTGTGTGTATCACCTTGAAATTTGCACAAAAATTTCAAAAAGTAGAAAAACTTGTAGTTATTGAATCCATGAATAATGATGAAAACCAACTATATTTGTATCTGTTTCTCAGAAACTTAAATCCTTGTTGGAAAACCTAGAGCAGAGGATAATTTATACTTTGAACTTGTGAGGAAAAGAAAGGTGAATTACTTAGATCACTTCATGGTCAGTGTGTAGCTAGTATAATCTGGCTCATTGTTCATGTGAACGGAGTTTTAAATGCAACAACAAAAAATAATGGCAAATACTTGTTGAGTGAGTCTTTTGTGTGACCCAATGCTCTGAAAGCTTGAATAGTACAAGGACTTTGAGGTACGTACCATCATTGTGCTTATTTCATAGACCAGGAGACTAAAGCTTAGGAAGTTTTATTAACATTACTTACTAAAAATTGTGTCAGTATATTTTTTTCTCTTAGTCATGAATATGTGTTCTACTTCTCAGTGATTTTAAAATTAAACATAACCAGTACCTTTTTCAAATATGGTTATTATCCCAAAATAAGGACAGAGAATAAAATGGGTGTGTTTTACACACACACACACAGAATATTCACTTTTGCATATGAATGAGGATATTAAAATTCAAGTTTAATTGCTTGTTTTACCTTGCAGGTTTGAAATATCCCTTGCTATTCTAGAAATTTTAGCTGAATCTGTTTGGGTGACGTGTGTTTGGGAAACCGAAGGGGGCAGGGTACACTGCAACTCCCGTAAACCACAGCTGAAGAAGAAGATGCATGACTGGGAATTACAGGCAAAAACTGAGGAGTGAAGTGGATCGAGGAGACAGGTTTCCAGCCAACCAGCTGGGGTGGTTTTCACTCATAATCATGTCCTCCTGAACACACTGTTTTTTAAAAGTGCTTTTTGAAGCTAGTGATATTTATTAAACCTGAAAAACACCTTACATATAGCCATACCAGTAATCATTTTAAAAGATTTATATATTTTTAAAGGGTTGATTTAATTTATAAATAATTACTCAGTTGTGAGGTTAAGTTTTTTAATGTTTAATATGTTTGTGAACCATTTGTGAAAAAATCCTAAATAAACCAGGCATATACACATACATATAATAAAAGGTCAGGATTGGAAGAAATGTGAGCTGGATGCTTTCTCAACTATGTGAAAAGAATTTAACATACAGATGAGTGAAGTATTTAGAACCTCAAATGGTCATGATCAGAAAAAACCACTCCAGGTCACATAATAGTTAAAATACCAGAAATATAACACAAGAACAGAATCTTAAAGACTGCTAGGGAAAAGCAATGGATCATCAATAAGGTAAAACACAGTCAGAATCACAACAGATTTCTCAACACAAATTTTAAAGGCAAGGAGAATATTATGGCTCGTATCTACCTGTCTCTCCAAAGCCTCATGGAGTCAGGTGGGCATTTTAAATCTTGGTGGGTCTAGGGCATGTAATACTGGGGTTAAGGGCGTGTGGTACTAAATTGGTCCACTGGTTGGAATTAGCATAGTTCTGGGCATAGTTCAATGGATTCACTGAAGATAGAAACCCCAAACTGGGTGTGGGTGGCACCACCCCAAAAGACTTGTAGGCTGGATGGGATACAAGGGGAAGGAGGGCTGCTTCTAGCTCCATGCTGCCTCCTCCCCACCATGCCATGGACTGTTTCTCCTCTGTGATGCCACCCTGCCTTGGAGCCAGCCAACTATGATCTGAAACCTCTACACACTGTGAGCTAAAATAACCATTTTCTCCTTTAACTAGTGGGTGTGGGGTATTTTGTCCCAGCAATGAAAAATGTAACTAATAAAGAGAGCATGAAATGAAGTGTTTCAAGCTCTTAAAGAAAACAGTTTCTAACTCACATGGTTATATCTTGCAAAAAAATTGATAGAGACACAAGATATTTCCATGATGAAGATGCAAGATGTTTTTCTGATTTGGGAGTCAGTGAACAAGTGAACAGCACAGAGTAGGGACCTGGGCTGGAGAGCTTGAGGAAGGACTTGCACTTAAGGTGAGAAAGCAGGGGGAACTTGGATTCACATCCTGGTGCTCCTGCTGACTGCTGACTGGCTGACCGTGAACTGAGCCATTTTCATCATCTGGAAACTGAGCCCTTGGGCAGTTGTGAGGATTAAGTGAGGAAACAGATGCAAAACACTTAGCACTGTCCCCAGAACACAGTAGGTCTCCATATTTAGGCTTAGGCTGTATTTATCAGTAAATAAAAAACTCACCCAAGAAAAAGCAATCAGAATCCTGAGCTTGCAGAGAAACATATTAAAGGGCACCCTCCAGGGACAGGAGGGGACACACTGTACCCTGGCCACCCCTCTGCCTGCAGAAAAGCCAAAGTGGAGCTAGCGGAGGTGATCGTGGTTCCAGCTAGCCCACTAGCCCTGGTGGGTCCTCACAGTCCCTTGAAAGACTCAGAAAAACCACACAGGCACAAATAATTCCATCTATGCACCCAGCAAATTATGTCACAGAGTACTTCCTTTGCTCATTTGCCAAAAAATGATAAAGAAAATCTACAAAAACTCATGATCATCAGCTAAAGTCCACCCATATAACTTAATTGTCATACTTTTGTTCAAAAACAAAAAGATACAGATCTGGGATTTAAAGAACTCTTCTCAGTCTAAACCAATACTCTTGTATCAGGATGCCCATTTCACCCATCTGGAGGATTTTCAATAAATACTGTCACGATTCCATCTTCAGAAACTCTAGCATGTGACCCTATCTTCAGCATTAAAAACTTCTCAGGAACTGTTAGTGTGCATCAGAGATTGAAAACTTTAAGTCTGGATGATATCTGTACTACATAGCCAATTGAAAGTTTAGTTATCATTGATGAATAATTTCTCTTCTTAGTCTTTACTGTGTAATTTCCTTCAGTGTAGTGGCAGGTTCATCACTTTTGTTGTACCTAATACATTAAATTACACCTTTTCTTGATATTTCACACTACTTATTTCTACTAATCATGTGGAGGAAATATCTTCAGAAATGTGCACTTTGGACTGTGTCTCACACTTGGGCTCTTCTGGGGAGTGGAGCTCTTTCTGAGGCACTCTGAAGTAGCAGTGTGACAGTCTCCCAGCAATGTTCACTGTTGGGAGCTCAGAGAAAGTCGTTACGTGGCACTCCCAAGATCCTTTCAAATCAGGGTTTAACACTTGCCTTTTTATTTAATTTGTAGTGAGCCCACAGAAAGTCCTTTTTATCTCCTTAAGTAGTGCCTTAGCACAGCCTGTGTTGACACAAAAATAATGTTTTTAAATAATTTCAGGGCTTTGGGTTGTGGCTGTCTTCCAGTGGCACACATAATTAGCATGTGACTGCAATAACTCCATAACTTCAACAGCAGACTATTATAAACTGTATTAAAAGTAGAGCAATGTACTTTTCAATCCACTGGTGTGACGTCTCAGGGGAAAACAAGATACTGTAGCAAAAATGCTACCGTTCTTATTCCTTCATCCATTCTTCACCTTCAGCACTGTCGCCCGAATTCTAACTAGGTCTTCCAGCAAGGTTCAGGTCCCTGGGGACAGATTGGTTTATTTTTCTCTGGCCTGTAAGTATCACCAAGCAGGCATGAAGGATGACTCTGGCCTCTTTCTCTCAGACCTATTTTCCTTTTTCTCTGCTTTAGAAAATCCCATTTTTGCTCTTGCCATTTATAGTCTACTGTCACCACTGTTAAGGATGCACATTGGGTTATTTATAAATTAATAGGCATGGTTCACTTGCATTTCCCAGCCTGTTAATGGAATAATTAATTCCATTAAAAACTTACAACTTTGTTTGCTCTGTAGTTTTCTATGTGTGACTGGTCTCAGATTGCAGTGTTTAGAAAGAAAAAGAATATACATTAAAATAATAATTTGTGACAAAAAGAGATTTATATTGAGAAAGTCTTATGTGAACATAAAATGTACTCTGAAGTCTGAAGCATGTGTGTATAACAATGTTGACTCTATTTCTAGTTTTAACAACTTACTTGATTTTCAAGAGTAACTTAAATGGCATTTGTACAGTTTTATGCAAATGTATCAAATATGAGAATATCTATAAGGTAACTAGGAATACTAACATCATTCAGTTATCACACTCAAAATACTCTATGTAATTGAGAAGAAAACCTCTAAATTTATAATATGTAGAGATAGAATATGTCATTGGAGGAATTTTATTTAGACTATATACAACATTGTTTGGCATGGAAAAGCTAGGATTACTTACGTACTTACCATCACCACTACCACTGCTGAAGTGGGAAAAAGGAAATAATTACAGTCTAAATATTTTATGACATTTTTCACATTATAAATAGCAGAGTATGTGATTAAATTGGGAAAATGTCAGTGAGAAATTTGTAGATTTTCTCTAATATGAATATTCATCACCACTTATTTTTAGAAATTATCTATGTTCCCTGATCAATATTCACCTTATTTGGTTTCTAAGGACATCATTTGCCATATTAGATTTAGACTATTCTTTTCTCTGTAGACTCCTTTTGTATTGAACAACACAGAACCAGTGATATATTAGGTTTTTGTTACTTCAGTGAGATATCTGAGCCAACTAATTTTAAGCAAAGAAAAGGTTCAGATAGCCTGCCTAACGTTTGAAAGGTTCAAATCAAAGACCCATCTTTTTGGCATTTGTTGACAGCAGCAGATAGCAATGATAGGAATACTGGAGCAAACGATCGCGTCTCTAACTGCAGCAGAGAGAGGAGGGACATGACTGGGATCTCATAGTCCCATGCAAAGCCGTGTCCTCAGTGACCCAAGGCCATCTCACTGGCCCAGTTCTGAAAGTTTCTATTGCCTCCCAGTCAGCCACGCCAAAGACCAAACTGCAGACAATTTCCAAACCATAGCAGGTAGGTAGAACGGAAATCTGTGCTAGATACATCCTCACATAGAAGATCAGAGAAGTGGCACGGTAGTAGCTTGTTACTGTTTCTTTTGTAACTAGGACCTGGGTCGCCAGTGTCTTCTCAGAGTCGACAGAACACGGTGCTCAGTGACAAAACCAAAGGAACACATGGTCGCTTGCACCTTCTTCTTTCCCTGCTTGCCATTCCTTCCTACTTGAGAGGTCTTTTGCAAACTACAGTATTTTTATAACTTTCCATCTTTCAGAATGGGTGATCTATGTGCTGTCAAAATTTCTAACTCCTGGGGTGATAATTTCTGCAATCTTAAGGAATTTTTGAAAATTTCCCCGGGAAATATGTCACTTGATCAACTATGCCACAAGACTAACTTTAGAGTGAATATTTTGTTACAGAATTTTGAAACTATGAATGATACACTCCCCCCCATTTCTTGTTCGTCAAAATGTTGTAATACTAAAACTATGGAGAGGTTGGAGACGTTTTACAAATAAGATGTAGTGAATTAAATGGAGCTTGTATGTCAGCCAGACAAATCTATTTTATCAATGGCAATTGAATACTCGTTAAACATTAGTCAACTAGTTTATATCACTGGGTCCCCCATTTTTTTTCAAATGAATGGATTGACTAGTATTTTTCTTTAGAGTCAGACTCCTGACTTATAGGATGTGCTTCCAGTTGACTCACTTATTTCTAAGATTTGAGTCAAAGTGGGGAACATTTCTACTAAGTTGACTGCTAGTTTGCTCTCTCATACTTTAAAAATTCCATAACTGGCATTCAGTTAGAGGAAAGTTCCAGTGGGAAGAACAACGTATCCACTCTACCTCAAGGAGTAAGAAATGCCTTTGGTCTCTTATCTGCTTTTTTTTCTTTTAAATTTAAAGATAAAATAACTGTCTTGTACAGAAAGTGATTAAGATTTTAAAAATCCAGTGAAGGCAAAAAATGTGAGAGACACACATTCAATTGCATGTAGAATAAAAATAATATCTTGCCGATTCATTTAATATAACTCTTAAACCAAGAAAACATCCAAGTTGCTGACAATTTATTGATGCTGGCAATGGTATTCTAAAATTAAACCTTTCTTTCATTAGCTAAAAATATTTGCATTATGTTTCTCTCCCCAGAAAATGGCATTACATCACTGCAGTCATGAAAATAGTGCACCACTGTTATCACCAGAAATAGCTATGTTCCCAATTAGCTGTAGCATTTTAGTTAATGTAGCTAAGACATAAATGATGAAATTTATCAAAAGGATGACCCTGACAAACCAGTGAACATGAGTAGTCTGAATTCTGAAGTCTCTGAGACTTCACCCACTTCAGTGGGACATTTCCCAGGACTGGGCTATTTCAGTGGTAGTAGAAAGGGAAGAAACTCTCTAAAATGAACCAGAGAACGACAGAAGCTTTGTAAATCTAATATTACTTAGAAGCATATTGGCTTGGGCAAATCACTTTATGCTCTTCTGCAGTCACCCATCTATATTTTCCTTAATGGATAAGTGGATAGTGAGCCCAGAGATTTGGTTTTATGGTTCTATCACTATATAATAATAGAAGGAATTGCTAAATATCCATTGGGGTACAACCACTGAAGTAAGTTCTTTGAATGAAATGTCACATTTATTTTTCAAAATAATTCTGATATCTCCTGTGCTTAGAATGGTTTCTGTACTAAACAGGTGTTTAATTAACTGCCAGTAATGAATGTAAGTCTACAAAGGAGATGTTACAATGTCCACTTTACAGATGAAGACCTAGGCTAAGCAAATGGAGTGACTTTGCTCAGATTTATGTTACCAGAAAGCAGCAAAGGCAAGACTTGGAGACAGGTCTCCCCGGTTGGCTCTGAAACTCATGCTTTGATCCTCCATACATACTTCACCTAAATCCTGGGCTCCATGGTGTTTCCTTAGGAAAACAAAGCACGTGCTCTTGGCCGCCTTCTCCTAACCCGATTATGTGGCCCGCCTTTGGAAAGGCATCAAATGCAGACTCGAGAAGTGAGCATGCAAGCTGACAGGGGTATATTTCTTTATATTGGAAAACTGGCAACTTTGCGAGATGTGTGGCTGAGTATAAAAAGTGATCGCCAGGTCTTTCCTTCTGTGGATTTTATGCAACTTCTTACCTGCATTTCTGAAATCAAAACAGCTCTGAGAAACAAAACTTCTGAAACTCATTTGGCTTTAAGCCTGCTCTGACTTGAGCATCTTCAAGTACAAATACTCTCCTGAACTCTCTTGAGGTAAGACCAACTCTAGGCTTCATTTATCATGCTTCCCAACTTCTGTTTATCTTATAAAAATAAGAAGGTATTGGACCATGAAGTTCTGCTCCCATCTTTGGTGAGGGGAGCTAGAATATTAACCAGTTACACAATTTAAAAATATATATTAATATATAGCTTTCTTTAAACTTAAATAATTCTAAATTGTGAAATACATCTATTCAAAAGATTTGGGGATAAAAGACAGTCCTGCTCGGATGTTTAAAGCTGTAGAGAATCAGAGAGTTGAGGATAAACTTTTAGTTTTACAGGTACTTATTTCAAGATATCCAAGTATCCACCACAGAATCAGGTTTTCCTATTTGTAAGAAGCTGGCCTCCCAGAGAGCATAAATTAATTCAGAAATGCTGCCATGTCTCCCTCCACACAGCCTGCCATTCTAGAAGGCAGAAATACAAGGTGGAGTCCCCAGGAGTAACAGGGTCATCTACTAGTTGCCAAAGCAGAAGGAAACTAAAGGCACCCCCCTAATTATTCAATACGCACCCAACTCTTCTTTGACGTTCTCTTCCTTTTACCTGTATTTTCTCATCTCTGGCTCTATACTGAGCACAATCAGAACACTTCAAGGAAACATTCAATGAAAAATTAAACTTGAAAATAAAAGAGAACCAATACCTTACACCTCTATGTTGGTTCCTGGTTTTAATAGATTCTTGTTGACATTACCCTACTGAATACACATATAAAGCAAGTAGAGAAAGAAGGAGTTATTACAGTTGTACTTAAAGAGGGATGAGATTATGATCACTGAGGTAAGTGACTGAGTACTGTCACACAGTTACTTTGTGACAGCTAAAGACTACAATCTATAATCTCCATTCTTAGCTAAGTGAGTTTCCCACTGTGTGAAATGACTTTGAAACTGAATTTGCGTCAGTTGACTAGGGCTGCCCTGAGGATATTTCTCCTTTTAAATAGCTGTTATATAAAAACCATGCCCACATCTTCCACAAATGTCATGGAAACAAATAATAGAAAATTACATAAATGATAGTGCAGTATGACTCAGATTTCCTGCCTGCTTCCCAAAATGCTTTCCTGGACTGTTCAAGGTGCAGGACAGAATTCTGAAAATGGCACTGGTAACATTCCTGTATGTTTTCTTTGAAAATTGGAGGCTGGCCAAGGCTTCATTTTGATACTGCTGGAAGTAATGCTGCACTTTATAGAGTGGGTCACAGCGAGCTCCTGAGACTTATGAAAGCCACTGTAGGTTTGGAGGACGGGATCAGCACCGGTTTTGTGTGCTGCCTTCTTCAGGGGTCCCTTGCCAACTTTCCACATGGGCGTTCACTCAGCAGCCAGATTCTTAGGTGACTGCGAGACTCTGAAGAGGGCTCCTTAAAACCTGCATCCCTCCCATCCTCCTTTATGTATTATTAGTCTCCTCCCTCGTTCACTTTTACTGGCAATACAAAACTTCAGCCCTTTCTGTGTCTCACTACTCGAGCGTCTTCTGTAGACAGAGCTGATTCTCCCCAGGCTCGCCAGGGGAAGGCTGAGCCAGGTGAGCAGAGTGATCGTGTTTGCAGATGGGTCCACTGGTGATAGGCTGAGGGGAGGTGATGAAAATGCGGCTCTCAGGGTGGATTCGTAATCTCAGGACAGAGACTCAGAGGCACTGCTGCTCCTGTCCCTGCCCTGTGAGGAGGTAGTGAGCAGGTAGCCTTCTGCAAGCTGCAAGAAAGCTCCCCCGGGCCCAAGCATTCTCCATCCTGGAGCTGGGAGAAAGTAAACTTGGGCTGTTTTAGCCTGAAGCCTATGGCACTTTTACAGCAGCCTGAGCTAGCAAGATACAATGCTGCTGTGCTTTCTCACCCGAGCCATTGGCCATAGTCGGTGGCTTTGCCGTTTTGAAAACTGCAATTATGTTAGAATGGGTTACTTGTTGTTGACTTGTCTAGTTTAGTAGCATATATTTGCTATGTGTGATAATAAAATATCATGTGGCAGGGTAGAGAATGCTCACCTTACCTGCCTGGAAGGATAAAAGGTTTAACTGGAAGTCCATGGTCTTCTAGTTAATGTTTTAGTGTAGAAGAATGACTTCAACAATTTTATAAAAACTTTCTTGAAGTTTTCCAAGTTATATGGCCTCATTTCAGCTAATCCTCCACAGTTGTCTTTGTCCCTCTGTGCTTCCTAGGACACATCAGGGCTGGGCTGGGGCGGCTCACTTCTCAAGATCCCCCAGGAGGGATCCTTGGACACTCCTGAGGAGGGCACGGTGATGATGTCCTATTCCTGACTGCCTTGCAAACTGCTGCTCTTCAGTCAATGCGAGCAGATGGGCACAGCTCCTGCAGCTAAGTCTAGCTGAGCTGGCGATGCTGTGCTCCCACTTCCGCTTCCGGTCTCCTTCCTCCTTCCGGTTTCGCATGGGAACCGCCTGCCTCTGTACACAACCGCGGCATAGCAGACTGCAGACCTCAGCTACACAGACACGCCCAGAGAGGACAGGCAGGTGGCCTTTACCCTGCTCAGTGTTATTGGTGCTAGAAACCTCCACAGGCCTGACCTGGGAAGGGGAAGAGCATTGGGAATAACGGGTTTCTCTAAAAATAGGTTTGACGACAGCCGTACATAATTTTCATAAAGCTAAAACACGCAATGGAAAGTAAGGTCATGGAATGTTTGATAAATATGCAATTTTAGGGCATCTACATGACACATTTTATCAGCTATTAATGAATGTTTCTCCTTGTGTCAAATGACTATTAAAACAACCTTCAAAAATAAAGTATCAGAAACACATATTTTGTTACTTTTTATCAACTGTTTAGTAATTCCTAAGCAGTTTGCTCTGGATATATATATATATATATATATATATATATATATATATATATATGGAGATGTTATATAATCTATGAGCTAGGTATGGCGGTACACACCTGTGTCTCCAGCACTCCAAGAGGCTAAGCTGAGGGATTCTGAGTTTGAGACGAGTCTGGGAAATTTAGGAACTTAGCAAAACTGTCTCAAAATAAATAATAAAAAAAGGCTGGGAAAGTAGGTTAGTTCAAACACCCTGGGTCGGATCCCCAATACCACAAATAGATAAGATAGATAGATAGATATCAATAAATATGGTATGTGTTAAACTTCAAGTTCTCTATTTCAATAATAATTTAAGCGATCTGCATTTTTCTTGTCTCTTTTAGTCCAATTTTGATCACTATTATACTTGCTGACAATGGAACACTCTTCAGCCACAAAAAAAGAATGAAGTGCTCTCATTTGTGACAACAAAGATGGAACAGGAGATTATTATGTTAAGTGAAAGTCACAGAATGAGAAGTACTATATCACATCACTCATCTGTGATATCCAAAAAAGTTTATCTTATAGAAATTGAGCACAGAATGGTGATTATCAGAAAGTAGGAGAGCTAGGCATGGTGGCACATGCCTGTAATCTCAGCACTCAGGAGGATGAGATAGGAGGATACTCAGGAGTTCTAGGCCAGCCTGAACTGCACAGTGAGACCTTGTCTCAAAAAGAAGAAAAACAAAAGTAGGAGAAGGAAGGGGCAGGGAAAGTTTAATCAATGTGTACTGAGTTACATTAGACAACCAGTTTTCCATTACAGGGTAGGTATAGATGATGACAAGGTACTATGCACTTCGAAAAGCCAGAGGAAAGGATTTGGAAGGCTTTAACCCTAACATAATGACAACTATTTGAGGAAATAAGTTTAAACTGATTTAAACAGTACACAATATATGTGTGTCAAAAGACTACATGGTTACCACATTAGTATGTACATTTTATGTATTAATTAAATTTTTTATAATATAGCTCTTCAAAGTGTCTATTTCACCAAATAAAATTGCCCTAATTAGAAATATCAAAGCTGGAGAAATCCTATTTTCTGTTCAATCTTTGTAGATGATAAAACTACAATTTTTCAGATATTAAATGACTGATCCATTGTCCATGAAATGCCAAGAAACAGCCTTAGATTTCAGTTTCTTGAACCTTGATCCAGGATTATTGCTTTGTATCCCTAAAGTCACTGTCAAAAGCAGAGACACAGACAGTAATGCATGATTTTTCAGACTCTTTGGAGTCGGTGTACTGAAAACCCTTCCCAAGGTCACTTCATTGGTCACTGTTAGGTGTCAGAGGCTATAAAAGCCTCTGTCATAGATTAACTCATTTACCTCTCAGGACAGCCCATAACAACAGACTTGCTAGCAGTATCTTCCACCAGGAGATGGAGAATCCAAGGTATGGAGAGGGACCACGCCCATGCCATGCCCAACAACCTGCTCATGGTGAGTAGCAGTGCAGAATCTGAGCATGACTCCCAGCCCCAAGGGATGCTGGGTATGGTGTCACTCTCTGTGGAGGTCTGAGTCAGCCATAACTCCCAGCCCCTTCATGTCTTTTGATTCCAGAAACACTGGGAACTCTGAAATTTAGCTGTTCCTCTTCTACAGTGCTCTAGAACCATGTGTGACATTTTTACCAAATTCAACTATTTCACATAATAATTTTTCATGCTAAACTTCTGACTCCACATTGCTTTCTTCCTCTTATCTCCTACTGCCTCTCCTTCCCTTCTCTTGTTTTAATATGTTTCGTCTCACTTGTGTGCATCTTTATAAACTACTTTATAAAGGGGTTTTTTTGGAACAAAGGAGGAAACACATAAAAATAATAATGACTAAATAAACATGTCAATTACTGTCAAGACACCGTGCTAGAAAGCTTCAATAATGCAGATTTAGGGTTCATAAATGTGGAGGATGAAAGCAGCCTCTCCTTACTGAGGACCAAGGGCGACCGTGACAGTCTGACAAGATCAATGAAGACAGCAGATGTCTAAATCAGAAAATTTGTATTACAGTAAAAAGCACATTGCCACGAATCCCCTCCCTTCGAAGTCCTCCCGGCGCTTCCGACACTCACCTCACCAGTGTTGCCATTTTCTGAAGCAGTTCTGGAAGCCTTCCTTTCTACCTCTCTAACTGTGCTGCCATAGCTGCCTGGAGGTTCAGGATCCACCCAAAACCTTTGCCTCCCTGGCCAGTTTGACTTTGCAGAGGAGCCGGAAGTCTCACTGTGCCAGGTCAGGTGAATAAGGTTTCTAAGGAGATACTATAATAGTTTTAGTTGATGGAAATGAAATGAAATGTCTAATCCAAAAAGTGATGATCAAAAACTACAGTGCATGTTTAAATCTTTAAGAATTATTACAGGAAAAGCCACATTACCATTACCCCCACTCCAGCTTTGAAGGCACTTATCCTATTCTCCTTGGCACATGCCTTTTACTGTATCAGGTTTTGAAAAATCTAAACATTCGTCGTGTTTCCCAATTGCCCTTGTGTAGACAGGGCTGTCTGCCGGGGCAGTTGGTCCTCAACCTCCCCAGAGGCTGATTCCAGCAGGTTCTCCAGGGCAGCCCCTGCCTTTCAGCACTGAGAGTGTAAACCACACTTTGGATGACTTGCCATTTTTCCAAGACAAATGTGGGTATGCTAAAAGCCCTGCAAGAAAATCTCTTGTTACTACAGATGAAAAAGCACTGCAGTTGCTTATTGTGTTGTGGAGAGGAAGGTGTTTGGTAGGCGTTATGTTTTCTTGTTTTGTGGGGCATTTGTGACCAATGTTTGGATTCCTGCTTTTTGTAACTTTGAACGACTGCCAAGTGTCCTTATCAGTGTGGAAAGGGGAGCCATTACTATGTGGACATTGAGATGTGAGGAGAATAAAGGGACACCATGTTTTATCAACAGTTTATTGTATGTTTCCATGACCCTAATAGATATTTGTTCTCAAAAAGAACTAAGTTCACAATGTTTTATCTACCAAATTTGAAAAATGAGTTTTTATAAATTGTTATTTTATTCCTTTTTTATCTTGCTAAGATTCTGTCTAAAATAAGATTTTTTAAACTGAACAACAACAAGAAAACAAGATAAAAAGAAATCCTTCATTGTGAAATTAGCCTATCTAGATTCCCGTCTGAGACATTCAGAGGTAATTGTATTTTTCATTTGAGCAACTGATGTATTTTTAGAACTCTGGGATGAATTGTGAAAATCAGCTGTATTCACTTTGACAAGAATAATTTGTTACTGATATTTTTAAATTACCAAAACCCCAAGTCAGGTGTACAACCTATAGGCATAGGTTTCTGTGTAGAAAGTGTGCTTTCCTTCAAATTTTATCTAAAATAATTATTTTTAAAAGATGTTTTAGAGAATGAAGAGTTTCCAGTTTGAATAATGATATTTTTAATTAAATTGCAAATCACTAAGTCAGGCTACATTACATTTTTTGCTGGAGCTTCAATTTCAGGCCGGAGAGGAATGGATGTGCTTTAGAATCCAAACGCCACCATCGCGCTGGAATTCACTGCTGTGCTGTGGAAAGAGAAACTGCAGCAGTTGTCTTCTCCCTCCGTATTTAGCAGAGAATTCAGTAACTCTCCAAGTAGGCAGGGTTAGATACTCACTGTCAAACACACTTGCCCAATTCCACGCTGCAGATTACTTTTAATATTCCACTGCGGGATAGTAAAAGGTTGAAATATGCAAATTATGCAAAGAGCCCCGTTTGCAAGTCACAGTGAGCAAGTAGGAGATGCACTCCTAGCTTTTCTAAATTGAGCTCAACTCACGAAAGTTAGGATGGTTACTAATAACTGAATCCAAATTACTAAGGAAACAAAGTTCCCTAACACAGTGCTGATTTTTAAACCCTGGGAAGTTTTGCCCACCTTGTCAGCTTTGCTAATCGAGCACCCAGCTTCTCCTTTCCATCACTCCCATACAGGACAGGAGTCTTCCAGACTGAAGGGGAAGAAGATGACAAAGTGGCCAGAAGCCCTGGAGCATGCTTACAAACATTGCATTAGAAATATCCTGACACTCGTAGCCTGTGGCCATTTGGGAGCTATTTTCAGCTCTGACCCTGAAAATTACCAAAATGTTAAATTTTAGAAAACTCCTCCTGCAAAGGTAAGATAGGTCTGTAAACAGAAAAGCAGCAGAGGAGTGTGTAGACTATATTGCCAATAGTCCAGCATTAATATAGTGGACCCTGGAGTTACGACCGGCCTGACAACAAACAACTTAGGTTATGACCAGAATTTTAGTTTTAACTTAGGTACAAAGTCTTGATTTATGATCCAAATGCCGGCCACGTGTGCTTCCAGATGGTCTCAGATACAGATTTAACCCTAAAGAGTTCTGGAAGGAACATTACAAAGTCTTTTCCTGTGTGGGGTTGAGACTTCCTGGGCCAGTGTCTCTCTAAGGACACCGAGATCTGCCTGTGTACAGGAGAGAGACTTTGAAAGCTGTGTAGAGGAGCCTGAACCTTCAGTGGACCAGCTTAAGTTACAACCCATCCTCCAGAATGAATTGAGTTCATATCACTTTAAGATTGATAAACACAAGTCATGTAATATTTTTACTTGTATTTGTTGCCCATTATTTATTTATTTGTTTTTTTTCACCGGGTACTTTGAAACATAAACATTGTACATATTAACCAGGTACTGTGTGATGCTTTGATACATGTGTAGAGAGTGCAATGTTTCTATCAGGTTAAATGCATCTCTCCTCAAACATTTACCATGTGCGATGACATTTGAAAACTTTCAAAAATGCTTTTTGTGATGCATAGATCATTGTTGTTATTCTGTTCAGTGACCCAAACATCCTTCGCTTTGTCCATTGTTTAACTGGACACAGAGCAGTGTTAAAAAGCGCTGTAAAATACCTAATGCTGAATCTTTCTAACTAGAGTGATGTGAACTCTATCTTGAGAACTCTTAATGTGTGCAGCATGGGGTCTGATTCATCTTGGCACCCTGCACCTCTTTGCAGCACTTAGCCCTCACGATGGTATGGGGACGGGGAAATGAGTGTGCAAACTATATTCTTCTATCACGGCTTCTTGTTGGGAACTATCCTTCTCCTGCATACACAACCAGGCTGAGTTTGTCTCTCCACTAAAATGATGCCCAGGAGAAATGTTTGCCTATAACATCAGCACTCTGGGAGGCTGAGACAGGAGGACTGCAAGTTCAAGCCCCGCCTGAGCAAATTAGCAAGAACCTGTCTCAAAATAAAAAACAAAAATTTAAAAAAAAAGGGGCTGGAGACATAGCTCAAAGCAAAGACCCGGATTCAGTCCCCAGTACAACAAAAGAAAGAAGGAAAGGAAGGATGGATGAAGGAATAAAGGAAGGGAGGAGAAGGGAAGGGGAGGGGAGGGAAGAGAGGGGCTAGAAGAACCAGGGAATGCTCTGGAGTGCATTCATTCTACAGATACCAAGAAGGAGCAGGTCTGCAGCCTCCTCAAGAGCAAAGGAGGAAAAAGGGCAATAGCTGCTCTCTGGAGCATACCAAGGAATAAATAAACGCAAAAGAGAATTTTGCTTTCTGTTAATTAGCTTCAAATATCTCAGACTTCATAGATACCATGTGCTAGATGATGACAGTGAGAGGAAAGCATTATGAAGTTTAGCAGAGCCCAGAACCCACTACTATTAATCTGATGAGCTTTTCATTTGTATCCTTTGAAAGTACTGTCACCATAAAGCAAACTCGGAGGAAAGAATACCCACAGAGGATATTTTGAGTATTTTAAAGTGTATAAATATGGGTAATGGTGACAATTGAAAACCTTATCATTTTTAAGCTACAAATTTTTAATGAATTATAATTAGATGTCACATTTGCAGTCACTCCTTTAAATAGACAAAATGTGTGAAAGATTTTTTTGTACGTAAAAGTTTTATTTTATTGGCACTTTAGTATGTGAAGAAAATCTCTTAATTATGCTAAAATCACCTAGGTAGCTAATTATACTCCTATTAATTAAGCTTCTTTTCAACTTTTATGCCTAATGTTATTATAGAAAGAATATTTGGGAATATAAGGAAAAAATATTGTGATATACTACAGAGAGTGCCTGAAGAAGAATAAAGCTGGCTCAGAATTCTTGGTTGCTTTCTGCTCTGGGCTGCTGTGGAGTAATCTGGACCAGAGGTGCCATCCTCCCCTGAACACCTAGGAAACCAAGCATAAGGCTGGCACGTCTGTGTCCCACCACAGGGTCAGAAAGTGTGAGCCAGAGTAAGGAGAACAAGTGAGGTGAAGCTGCACCCACTGGCTCTCTGCCTCACACACCCAGGGTGGTCACAGGGAGCATGGCCATCAGGGTCTCTGGGGTAGCAGATCTCACACAGAGCTGGGGAGCTCGATCCAGTGGACACAAGACATAGAGCAGAAACAGTGTCAGGAGAGCTCCAGATAGCTGCGTCAGGGTCCCCTGGAGCCTGTAGCTCAACAGAGGCAGAGCTCCTTAGGGATGGATCCCATAAGGTCAGGTGCAGTGAGCTGAGAACTACTGGCAGAGCACCTTCAGGCTGGTGTGTGACTGAAGTATGAGGCTGCTGAGGCTCCTGCAGAGCACATTCCCTGGCTGCCTCGATCCTGTCAGCCTTGCAGTAAGACTGTTCTGAATTGTTTCCTGTCCACACCTCTTATTCAGGAACTTTTGTAACCTCCTCCCCTTCATTGTGAGCAGGTTACAGTGACTCTGTATTCTATTCTGCTACTGAGTTTAGTTATTAATCCTAGGGGTCTTTTGGTGGAGTTTTTGGGGTCTTCTATGTAGAGGATCATGGAATCAGCAAGTAATGACAATTTAACTTCTTCCTTTCCTATCCTTATTCCTTTTATTTCTTCTTCTTGTCTAATTGCTGTAATGTTTTGGGGACTATATTCAAAAGGAGTGGTCATAGTGGACAGTCTTGTCTTGTTTCTGATTTTAGAGTGAAAGTTTTCAGATTTTACCTATTTAGTATGATGTTGGCCATTGGTTTTTCATAGATAGCTTTATTAGATTGAGATACAGACCCACTTTTCCAATTTTCTATAGAGTTTTTATTATGAATAGAAGTTGGATTTTGTCAAATGTTTATTTTGCATGTGTGTGACTACTGAGATGATCTGTGGTTTTTGTCTTTGCTTCTGTTAATGTGGTATATTACATTTATTGATTTGCATGTATTGAACTATCCTATAGCCCTGGGATGATGCCTACATGGTCATGATATGTGACCTTTATGATGATTTGGTGAATTCTGTTTTCCAGTATCTTATTGAGGATTTTTGCATTAAAGAGGTTGGCCTGTAGTTTTCTTTTTTGGGTTGTGTCTTTTTTTGGACTTTTTGTCATTTTTTTGGATATTGGGTAAATCTTGCTTCCAGGATGACATCAGGAGTACTGCATCCCTTTCAATTTCATTAAAGAGTTTGAGGAATAGTGACATTAGTTCCTATCTAAAGTTTTCATAGAATTCAGCAGTGAATCCTTTAGGTCCTGGACTTTTCTTATTTGGTAGGGATTTTTCAAACTTATTTTTTCAATTTCATCCACTGATATTGGATTACTCAAGATTTTTATATTTTCTTTATTCAGCTTTGGCAATTCATATGTATCAAGGAATCTACGCATTTCTTCTGAAATTTCCATTTCCTTAGACTAAATGTTCTCAAAATACTTTCAGATGACCTGGATTTCTGCAGAATCTGTTTTGATTTCACCCTTTTCATTTCTAATTGCATGGATTTGGGTCTTTGCTTTCTTGTATTGATAAACCTGGCCAAGAGTTTGTCTATTTTGTTTAATCTTTCAAAGATCCAACTTATTGATTGATCACTTCTTTGTAGCAGGATACAAAGTCAACACTCAAAAATCAATATCCTTCCTGTACATCAATAAAAAAATGGTGAAAGAAAAATTAGGAAAACAACACCTTTACCAGCAGCATCAAAAAAATATGTAAAAATTAACCTAACCAAGGAAATGAAAGAGCTCTACAATGATAAACCACAGTACTCTGAAAAAGGACATTGAAGGGGATATCAGAATATGGAAAAATATCCCCTGTTCATGGGTAGGCAGCACCAACGTAGTCAACATGGTCATACTTCCAAACTGTTTTATGTTTAATGCAACATGTTTAACGCAATCCCAATCAAAACACCAATGGCGTTCCTCATGGACTAAAGAGAACAACCCTAAAATTCACATGGAACCAGAAGAGGTGTAGAAGGGAGTAGCAAAAGGAATTCTGGGCAACAATGCCCAGTCAGGGGGTATCAAAATACTGACTCCAAATTATACTAATGTATACTACATGTATACAGAGCTACAGTGCTTTTAAAAAGCATGGCGTTGGCAAAAAGACAGACTTCTTGGTCAGTGGAATAGGATAGAAGATGTGGAAACAACTTCAGGCACACTCAGCTACATTGTCTTTGACAAAGGGGCCAAACACCTTCACTGGAAGAAAGATAGCCTCTTTAACAAATGGTTCTGGGAAAACTGGATTTCCACATAACAAATATTGAATCTAGGCCCATATCTCTCATCATGCCCTAAACTAAATCAAAAAGGAACAAAGACCTAAGTATTAAAATAGAAACACTTACTCTGCTGGGAGATAAAATTGGAAAAACTCTTGAAGACAGAGGTGTAGGCAAAGACTTTATAAAGAAAACCCCAGTTGCACAGAAATATTACAAAGACTCAACAAAAGGGATCATATCAAATTAAAAATCTTGTGCATGGCAAAGGAAACCACCAGCAGAGTGAAGAGGTAACCTACAGGATGGGAGAAACATTTTGCCAGCTTCAGATACCTAGAATATATAAAGAACTCAAAAAAAAAATTTTGACCCTCTCAAATTTAAAAATCACTCAAAAATGGGCATCTAAAATGAATAGACAGTCCTCATATTAAGAAGTACAAACGGCCAGTAAGTACATTAAAAATGCTCAACATCACTGACCCTTTGAGACATGCAAATTAAAACAGTATTAAGATTCCATCTCATGCCAGAAAGAATAGCTATCATTAAGAAGTCAACCAATAAAAAAAAAAAAAAAAAAAAGAAGTCAACCAATAACAAATGCTGGCAAGGCCTGGGGGAAAAAAGAGAGCTTCTTAATTGTTAGTTGGTGTATAAATTGGTACGTCCAATCTAGAAAGCAGTATAGAGATCCCTCTAAAAACTAAAATCAGAGGATTCATCTGACCTGGCTCTTCTCCTTTTAGGTATCTTCCTAAAAGAGTTG
>NW_004625115.1:0-28186 GCF_000247695.1 Heterocephalus glaber
TGGGCAGGACAGAAGCCCAGTGCTGGCAGCCAAAGTGTCTGTGCCAAAAGCCTAGAGAAGATGTTGAGGATGCACAGGAAGAGGAGAACTCCCCTGAAGAGAACAGCCAAAGATTCTTCAAGGAAAATCAGCATGACTTCTTCCCCTCCTCTTCTCCTTTTATACTGTTCTGACAAAAATCCTCTTTAAGTGGTCTTCCATGTGCAGGCCAATGATAACATAATTCAGCTGTGCATTCCCAATCAAGATGACCATTAATTCATTGACCAGCGCAGAAGTCACACTATACAATTGATGTCCCATTGCAATGCACTGTGTATAACTGACTGTCCCATAGAAAGCTAGTGTGCTCCAGTGTGTGAGTCTCAAAGTACTTCATTTTTCTTTTGTAATTAGTTAATTTATGGGTACACTTTAGGTATACACAATGATCATATTCATATAGGGAATTTGTACCTGTACATGATATATCTTGATTTTTTTTTGTTCAATACCCCTATCCTTCCTACCACCCACCTTCCCCTCTTTATTTACAAAAGCTTTGTTTCCATTTTTTCTTCTTTTCACATTTTTTCTCTTGTTTTCCTTCCTTTCCCCTGACCCCCTCCCTAGTTACCCTACCCACTTGACTATTTTCTTCCTATTTCTCAATAACTATTACACAATTTGGACTTTATTTATCCTTTCAGTTATTCACACCAGAGAAACAATTCAGTATTTACACACGTGTGTTCAATTTATTTCACTTGAGTTTGTCCTCAAGATGCATCTATTTAGCTATAAATGTTTCAAGTTTGTCTTTCCTTATGGCTGAGTGGTACTCCATTGTATTTTAAACTACATCTTTATGCATTTATTGATTGATGGGCATTTGGGCTCTTTCCAAGGTTTAGCTATTATAAAGTGTGCTGATATAAGATGGGTGTGCATATATCAGTGTGGTGTGATGCTTGGTATCTTCCCAGTGCTTCCGTGAGTGGAAAAAATCAGTCAAATTATTGAGCAGCTCACTCAGTATAACAATATCCTATTGAAAATATGTTTGCCTGGAATATTTGAGAGTTAGTCTCCCTTGTGGCTCTTGTTCTGTGCCAATGTTTTAAAATGTGTTAATTTTCAAGACTAGTTTTACATTTCTCAATAAACTCTCCTACTAAAATTAATACAGGAGCCAAAGGTATCCTAAATATCTTGCTAAAACAATGCACATATCTTTACCTTTTCCTTCCATTTTAAATGATTGGCTCTTTTCACTCTGTAAAGTAAGGACCGGATTTGTCCAATTCAAGGTATACATTCCAATCCTAATAATTGACATAAACAACTTTGCTAAATACAGAGAAAAACATCAAAAAACAAAATTTTAAACTCTTGGAGTCAGTTTAAACCTTAGTCATTCCAACCTTCATTAGATCATATATATTCCGGGTGATTCCAGTGATCTGCAGCAATATTTGAAGTAAGTTCTAGTCAGTGTGTTTTTTCCCTGCTCAAAATGTTTGTCTGTGTGTTATAGAAAATGTTTCTCTACTTTTATAGGATATACAAGGGTGATCAAAACATACAGTGAATGTTTAAATAATAATATTCATTATGATAAAAACACATAATCATTGATCTCCCTCAAAATATTCCCCCTAAATTTGAACCTGATTTTTTTTGCTTTTACAATTTATTCACTGGTATGGACTGTGCATTCTCATTCTGTAATAATCTCAGGTAAACAAAAAAAGTTTTTTGAAAGATTATTTGGAAAAATTGAAAAGGTTAAACAAGATTGTATTCGGTCATAATTTTATGCAGAGATATTTTTGACTCAAAATTTGCTTGTTTTCATTCTGGTCTATATTTATATAACTATGCATATGTAAATTGTATGAAAATTGTTATCCTATTATTATATGTACCTATTTTCTTACAAAAAGAATCATTATTTTATTTATTGTTTGTGTACTAGTTAGCAACTGGATTCATGTTATGGCTTAATGTAGTTAAGAATTATTTAATAAAATTGTTTTTTCATAGGGTATGCAAATATGTTTTTAAATCATTATTTAATATATTTAAGTTTCTTGCAGTGTCTTCCATGAAAAAGCTCTATTTACATTGATTACCTGTATGTGACTTTATTCTTTATAGCTCATGCATAAATCTAATGGTTATTTGCCTTGTTAAGGGTTCTGATATAGATCAGTTTTGAGGAAAATTTTAAATATGTTATTTCTCTTTAAGCAACATAGAAATTTCCTAAGATATAAAAAAACAGAAAACTAAAAAATGGCGGAATGATCACTAGATGTAAAAAGAGCCAGAGGGCTGGTCTCTAAATACTGGCTTTGGTGGAAGTTTATATGTGTAACTAAGTAACTACAGAGCCTACTACCATGAGTGATAATGAGACTGCTATTCATCCTCCTCCTGGTCCTCATTCTTGTACTGACATTGTCACTTTTCCTTAATTTAAATGTAGAAATCTGTCTAGAGTCAAGTTAATTCCTTAGACCACACACTAATTTTTTCACAGTTTTTCCATCTTTCAAGTGACCATGTACAATATTTTCATCCCAATGCAATATTGTGTTATAGGCTTGAATACAATCTCAGTTTTATACCAGTGCTTTTAAGAATGCAGAGAAAAGACCCTGTTATAGGAGATCATATAACAGTGCAGTCAAGAATGCTTGTTTCCAGTTATTTTCTATATTAAAATGTTACCATTCCCATTGGCCAGCCCAAACTCACACATTTACTTTTTTATTAAGTGTATTGGTATACTTTAGGTACACAATATGATGAAACTCATCAATGGGAATTTTTACCTTTACATGATATATCTTGGTTCTTAATTTTTCCTAGTCTCATGCCTTCCCTTAAACCCCTCCACCCCTTCCTACTTACAAAGACTTTGTATCTAAATTTTGTTTCTCATATATTTTCCTTCCCCTTCTTTCTTTTCCTCTACCCCTCCTAGTTCCATTTCCACCTTAGGTTTTTACTTACTATTTCACATTATCTATTATACATTTTGATCCTTATATATACTTTCAGGTTCTCACATCAGAGAAACCATTCAGTATTTACACCTGTGTGTCCTATTTATTTCACTTTGTCATGGATTTGTAAGAGGAAATAATTATTCTTTCTTATCCTTCATTGTTTGCTGCTTCGAGTACTGTACACTTATAGATTAGTGCAGGATGCCTTAAGTTTAAAAACTATTTTTAAACACTAGCTTTCATATACAAGGGAGAAACAATCACCCTAAAAATGAGGTTCTGATATTTTTCTGCAGAGATGATACGTGTTGAATTGGGGTTACTGCTCTGTATGACTGTGTGTTCTATTAAATAAACTTGCAGATCAACCCCACACCCCTAAAATAATATGGCCTCGGTTTGCATCCATTTAGCTATAAATGTCTCTAGTTTCTCACTCTTCATGGCTCCATTTCATTAAAAAAAAAAAAACAATGCAACTTCTTTATCCAGTCTCCAGTTCATGGGCAATTGTGCTGTTTCCAAGTTTTAGCTATTACAAACTGTGCCACTGTGAACGTGGGCGCACATATATGACTGAGGTATGATTCTTTTAATTCTATTGGGAAGACACCCAGCAGAGGAATAACTGGGTCAAATGGTACCTCTATACCTAGTCCTTTGAGGTATCTCCATATTGATTTCCACAGTGGTTGCACCAGTCTGAATCTCCACCAATATTGGAGAAGTGTTCCTTTGTCCCCACATCCCATCCAGCATTTATTATTGGTTGATTTTTTGATAGCAGCCATTCTTTCTGGGGAGAGGTGGAATCTCATTTTTATTTTCATCTGCACTTCTCAAATGACCAGTAGTGTTGAATCTTTTTTATATGTTTATTTTCTGCTTTTACTTTTTGCCTGAGAAATGTCTATACATTTCAGATGCCTGTGTTTGTATTGATTCTCTCAATTTGGGAAGTCTGATTATTTTAATTTCTTCATATATTCTAAAAGTTCTAGATATATTCTAGGTAGTAGTCCTTTGTCTGAGGAATGGCTGGTAAAGTGTTTTCCCCACATTGCAAATTGTCTCTTAGCTCTGTTGGCATTTTCTCTTGCCTTGAAGAAGTTTTTAATGAGATGAGATCCCAGTTGTTGATTCTTTGTACTAATTTCTGTGCTACTGAGGTTTTGTTGATATAGTCTTTTACTATTCCAATGTCTTCAAGAGTTCTATCTAACCTCTCTTCCGGCAAGTTTAGTGTTTCTGATTTAATATTTAGACCATTGATTCACTTCAATTTTAGTTTAGTGTGTGGTGAAAGATATGGGTCTAGTTGTAATCTTTAGCTGGTTGAAATCCAGTTTTTCTTGCACCATTTATTAAAGAGGCTATCCTCCAGTGAGGGTGGATGGCTCCTTTGTCAAAGATGAGGTGGTTGTGTATTTCTGGATTTGTTTCTGCATCATCTAATCTATTCCACTGATCCTTAGGTCTGTTTCTTTGCCAGTTCCATGCTGTTGTTATCACAGTGGCTTTGTAATATAGTTTCAAGCTGAGGATTGTGATACCCCTCTCATGTCTTTGTTGCCTAGAATTGCTTTTGCTATTCTGGTTCCAAATGAATTTCTGGAATGTTTTCTCTAGTTCTGTGAAATATACTCTTGGAATTTCAATTGAGATTGCATTGAATCGACATAGCAGATTTAGAAGTATGCACATATTCACTATATTGTTTCTTCCTACCCAGGAACAAGTGATGTCTTTACATTTCCCTATATCCTCCTCAGGCTCTTCTTTAAGATTCATACAATTACATTTAAATCAACAGCTCATGTATTGTGTAGAATTTTGCCTGAGAATAAGTATTGATCAGAAGGACAAATACTTCCTGTTAAATGATGGAACACCCAACATGTCTGAAATACATGAGCTAATTAATGTTATTAGTAGTTGATGAAACTCCCATAACCTAAGTAGACTGGTTTCTTTAATTAGAGAAAACCAGGGGTAATTTGTTTCAGGCATATTGTAGGTTTCTAATTCTCAAGGCTGAACATCATTCAGATTCATGTATACCTCATTGTTTATCATATGATAAAATGTACTTGATGTAAAAGCTCACAAATATTAGTCATTTGTAGCAATTGCTCTTCTTTGTTTAGCTATGAGTACGGTCTGTCAAAGTTAAGATAAAGTAAGTCTTTTTAGAAGCAAAACAGTGGTATTGTTTATAAAAGCATGAATCATATCAGACATCAATATTACTCTGGATTACAATGTACCAGTTCCTTCTTAAGTGTTTAGTTGGTATTTACTTATATTTTTACACGTGTAACCCAATATGAATTTAGGCTATTTATTTAGTAATGGGCGTATTCACCTCACCGAACCTTATTTCTAGTCCAGGTTCTGTCACCTGTTGGCGGAACTCTTGCAATTCCTGGAACTAAATTTGCAAATCTTGGAAACAGTCCCAACTATTCTATATGCTTGCCTTCTTGTGCTGTCCTCTCCCTTTCGTCCCTTCAGCTGATGCTGTACATTGTTCACAGGTCACCTACATTATCAAGTACTCGATGATCTCTGCTGGAATTTACCTTAACTTTTGTTGTCTTGCCTTCTGGTAATACTTTCCCCACAGGCTTTATCTACTTGCTCTAGTCTCTCTATCCCAGTGGAATACAAAGACTTTGTGTTGTAGAAACTGTCAACTTAGCTTTTCTTTATATCCAGCACTTCCCTCTGGTACATGGTAGTCACTTGATAAATATTTTTTATAGAATGATTGATTCTTAAGATTTACACCATGCAAGAGTTAATTAACCTCCCTGAATTCTCAAAGGATTCCAGATTTTAGATTTTTCTGTGAAAATAATGAAATGAAGATACTTGAGATGGTATAGAAATATGAGTCTACAATTGGCAGGACATTTTACCCCAAGCTCATTCCTCTCACATTGAGCCAAACATTCTGAATGAGGAATGGAGAGTCATCCCCCACAAAAGTGCAAACTTATAGCATACTTACAGCAAACAGCTATAAGTGAATATTAGGCAAGGACTTGGCAGATTTCCTGAAAATTCCTCTAGTAAAATGAAAATTTGATAAGAAAAGCAAGGAGACTCTAAATCCATGAGCTTTGCAGGAGACATATCAACTTTCTCTATCATTTGAAAAAAATATTCTAGGGCTTGCTGAATGGAAAAAAAATAGACTATCAAAAAGAATGAGAGAATCAAAAGAATGAGAGAATTTCAATATTAATATACTGTGGAAGTTCCTGAAAAGAGTTGAAATAATACTAGCAAGACATGCATATATTTTACATACTGGAATTAATGTTTTAAAATACATTTAAATAAATTATATGAGTGAGACTTAAGCTCTAATATTACTTAGCGCATTTATAATCACAAGCAATTTCTGAATTTAGCCAGAGCACAATTAAACATGGATTTATTTCCTCTTCAAGATTGCAAAAGTAAAATAAATTTCAAACTTTTCAAGCTTCACAACCAATCACTCACACCATACCTGTAGAGATGGCTTTCCCTGGGGTACTCACCATAATTTTTTTTTTTTGTACCGGGGATTGAACTCAGGTCCTTGCACTTGTGCAGCAGCCTGAAAAACCACTGAGCTAAATCTCTGGCCCAATCATAATTTTTTTTTTGGTACTGGGGATCAAACTCAGGACCTTGCCCTTTTGAGGCAGGCACCAGAACTACTGAGCTAAATCCCCAGCCTTACTCACTGTAATTTTAAATATAGAAAGCTACTCCCTTGATCCTAGTAGTATTTTGAAGTGAATTCTGAGGTTTTAGAGTGTATGTTTGAAATCCTAGCAACAACTATTACATGTAGCTCATATTAAAAATTTGCCAAACTATCATGCACATATATATTTTCTTATGTATATGAAAGTAATAGCTGGAAAACTTTTACAAATTATTAAAATAGAGATTTGTTCTCTCTCTCAATTTATTTCATATATTCTGTAATTGAAATGTAGTTTTTGTAAAATAAATATGAGATAGCTAGTCATATATCTATTTTTCCAAAATATTTTAATAATGAAGGCTTATGATTTTATGTATTTGTTGATGAATAATGTAGATTGAAAAAGCCCAATTTAGAGCATTTAAACGGATATTGCAATTCATAAATCAGAAAATTGATCTGCACAAGTTGAAACAATTTCCTCAATTCTCCATAAAAAATCATTCCACTAATACAATTACAGACACAACTTACCTAGAGCTTCATTTAAAACTGATTCCACTAATGAAAAGTCTAAATAAAGCACATGAAATGTATTTGTTATGGTGTTCAAGAATGTCAGTTGGTCACCTAGTTCTGACAGAATAAAAGGCACATAGGAAGGAGGGAATTGAATCTTCATTGAGTTTTCCATATGTGAGGCCAAAACTGAAGAAGAGCCTTTACATGAAGGGTAATTAGAGTTAATGAGCTAGCAGTGCACAATAGGGAACAATGGCTCCTGTAAGAAGGACGTTCAAAGTTGACTCTTGTAGGTTTTATTTCATGTTTCTTATTCAAAACTGTATCTCTCCTGGGCTTTGTGAGGTTATTAAAAGATATTACTCAAAGGGATTTTTTTTTTTTTTTTTGGTACAAGGGATCGAACTCGAGTCCTTGCACTTGTGAGGCAGGTGGTGGAACCACTGAGCTAAATCCCCACACTCAAAATGTTTTTCCAGTGGTGAATAATATGTCTAACATGATTTTGGAATTTCATAGAGCCAGTAATTGACCCATTTTATGCAAAAATATTCAAAATGACTTTTCTCAAAGATTTAGAGTAAGCTTCAAATTGAATATCAGGTGATTTATTGGAAACAATAAAGAAAGCTCATGTCATCAGGATAGTCACCACATCTGTGGCCAAGTGAATCCATGATTGTCTTTGTGTTGGTCAAGAGGCTGCATTCTGTGAGCCCCATCAGCACTTTTCTACAGCTTCCACAGACAAAATAGCATATAGCTTCTTCAGCAGAAGGACTAAGCTCCACTTTATAGGTGTCTTGTCGCACTGTAAAGCTTCTAGAGTTGACATTTATTCTCTATTTTCTCATGGTTATATCCAAAGACAAATCAATCCAGAAGTTAAAGTAAAACTCTTACTTCAAAGTAAAGAAATACTATGAACTCCCTCTTCATGTGGATTTCAGATGAACAAGCAGAACCTAGAAGACGTCAGGGTTATAAAAGCTTGTTTGTTCCCTTAGTTTAATACCTGGTATTTTCCACTGAGGATTGACTTATTTCAGGTCATCTGTTTTTCATATAAATTCTGTGGTACTATCAAGAACAATGATAATCAAATAGTTCTTATACCTTTAACATCCTTTAAATAGAGCTAGAGATCAAATGATAACATAGCTGAATCAGCATTTCTTGAATGCTGTGAGTTGGGGGCATTTTAAAACAAATTTTGATGGTAGGAAATGATTTTGGAGTATGTAATTCAATATTTAATAGTTCATCCCTGTATTGTGCAATTCTCTTTTGTATGAAGTTAACCACTTTTTCTCTTGATTGATTTCACTTCATGTTCCTGTAACAAAATACTTGTGAAACATAACATTTTAACTAAAAGAATTTCATTTTGAATGTTTCTGGTGCTTTGAAACTCAGAGGTTTTGTAGAACAGATTGTTCATAACTAGCTGTGGGAGAATTTTGTCATCAATTTGCTGTGCTCTACACAGAACCTTGTGGGAGAGTGTTCATGCCTTTCCCCACTGGATAACTCATAAGTCTCTTGATTATGTCACTTCACCCTAGTGAAAAGAAGTTTTCTTGGGATTGTTTGTTATTCTTCATACACCTAATTCCTACCAATTAAAAAATTATGTATTATTATTAAAAATAATGAACTCTTATTGCTCAATTTATTCTCTCCATGTTAGTCAGCTTCATGCTGTTGTGTCAAAATACCTGAGATAATGAAATTCTAAACTGGAATGTCTTATTTTCACTGAAAGCATTGGCGTTTTCACTAGTCATGTGCAAACATTGTTCTTGGGCCACTGGTGAGAAAGTATGTTCATAAAGGCCCTTTGTCTCATGGCTGAGAAAATGAAAGTGGAAAAAGAAGAGCCAGGTTGCCAATATTCTCTACACTGGGAATGATCAATGAAAACTTCCTTCCATTTGACCCCACATACTAAATGTTCTACAGCTTCCTAATGGTGCTCTGGGGAGGGGCTAATGTATGAATGCATGCAATTTTGAGGGATAATCAAGAACAAATCTATAGCATACCTCCATACTTCAAAGGGGAAAAAGGTATGGGGAAGCCAAACAATTCATTGACACTACATCAGGACCATATACAGTAAAACTTTCATTTGCTAACAATTCTTTCTGAAGACATGATTGTAACTCAAAGTACTCATATATCAAAGTAATTTTCCATTGAGAAATAATAGAAACTCAGAAGACTAATTCTACTATCCCCACATGTTCATATATAAAAAATTACAATACTGTAATATAATGGAGAATATAAAGAAAAATGAAGAAATTAACCTGCAATTACCTATGGAAACATCCAGAGTTGGTGTGAGTGAGACAAGATACAGGATGGTGCTTGTTTAGGATGACTTTTGTTATCACTAAGGAATCACTGCTATCTATTGGTTCAGTGTAATCTTTTTCTTTTCATGAAATTTAATAAGAAACCTATCCAATGATCCTATCTTTTGCCTTCTTTTAAAGAATTATACAGAAATATGACATTGCATTGTCATTAAATAGATATATCACTCACATGGCTAGAGCCTTAGCTACATCCAAGCAAACTAGGGTAGTGGTATTCAAAACATTTTGCACTGTTTCCCATATCTCACTAATCATATTTGAAGTGAGGGATTCCTCTGGCTTTTTGTCTTCCTCCTCTACAGATGTCATCTCCTCCATACATTGTTGCTTTTGGGAAAGGTTCACAAATAATATTGCAAGAGCCATGCTTGTCACTTTAACTGCAGTGAAGATGGAAAGAACCACCATATAGTGTCCTTCCCAATGTGTCTAGAGCCATGTCAAGTACCAAGGTCTCAGGGATCATGGGTTGCAGTGAGTCCAGTATCTGGCTCAAAGCTGACAGAATTTGCTGGAATGGGCTAGGGATATCACTTACCTGAAGGCTCCCTTGGTTTTCCCACTGATGAGGATGCTGTTTCTGTGGATGGTTCTCTCATACAGGAGTTCAAAGAGAGACAGACCCTTGAACCTGGGCATATTTCTGACCTGCATAAGGCCACACATAAGAGCTGTTTCTAAGGTGACTTACATTCTTCTGCCTACTAGAGCAACCGTCTTTTGAGTATACCATTAGCACATTCTAACTGTCATGAAGACTGGGGGCTCTAAGCACAATGACCTTGATATCAATTCCTCAAATCATTTGAATAACCCTGGGTAACTACTGAGTGGGAGGTGGACCAATCATCTTTTTTGGAAATTCTGAGTAACTTCAAATCCTGGAAAAAAACTCACAGACAAGGATCTTGATCACTTCTCAGACTTTTTCATTCTTTTGGTAGGAGGGCCTTCACTACAACTAGTATGGGAATCAACTAGGAATAACATGAAGTGGCTATATCAGTGTCTTGGCATGTTGGTAAATTTAATTTACAGTCTTTCTCTGTATAACTGCTTCAATATTTCAGTCCTATAGTTGAATTCAGGCATTTGGAGGATTGTTTCTTAGACATACTTCACATTATGTTGTGTCAGTGCATCTAGACCTACACTTGGGAAGGTTTTGGTGACAGAATCAAGGGGTTTTTTTCCATCTTAGATAACAGATATCATGGGCACTCTTAATTACTTACTGTGCTGAGATTCTCCATAGAAAGAAGTGACCCTTGGGGGTGGCCCATAATCCTTTAGAAATAAGGGACCATCTCTGGTTGTTGGCAGGCAGAATATCCTTATCAGAATAAACAGAGTCTAGTAGGTTATAGACTAGTGGAGCACAAGATGTAGTACTCTGGCTGCTGACAAGTGGCTCCCTTTGTATCTTCACTGGCCTTTCTATTGCCCACCACAATAAAGTGTGCTTCTCATTGATGCCTAGGGCACTGAATAACTACCACTTTTTGAGGCAAGTGAACAGCTTTATTGAGCTCTAGAATCTCTGAAACATGGGATTCCTGACCCAGAGGAAGAGGCTCCTGGGCCACCATCCAGCCCACCACTCCTGGCCCAGAGGAAGGGGCTTCCAGGCTACCATCCATTGCATTGCTCCCAGCCCAGAGGTAGGGGCTTCTGAGTCACCTTCCCAGTGCTCCTGACCCAGAAAAAGGGGTTTCTGGGCCACCATCCAGCCTGCTGCTACCAGCCCAGAAGAAGGGGCTTCTGGGCCACCATCTATCCCATGGCTTCTGGCCACTGTCTCACCTCTCCCAGGTCACAGGAGGTAAGCCGCACAGGTGCTAACTGCACTGCCCCCCCCTTGGTCAAAATGAGAAGAAATGTAAATAATTCTCAAAAATAGACTTCCAGATCACCTCAAGCAACCCCAAAGGGAAATGAGTTGGAACACTCTGATATGCAACCACCTGGACCCAATGAACTGGCAACAAAAGAGGATGTAGAAAAAATGAAATCAGAAATAATTTCTCAGATAACAATAGAGGTTGTGCTCATTTTGCAAGACATGATTAACAGACCTAGAGAGGAGCTGAGGAACATAATGGAATCCCAAAATAGGATAAAAATGGAATCAATAAAACAGATGTGAGTAGAATTCCAGGAGATGAAAATCTCCATTAAAAGTCTACAGAGCAGAATGAATCAATGTGAGGACAGAATTTCAGATATAGAAGATAAGATTTCAATTAATGACTAGGAAAAGAAAAATTGCTTCAAAATTGTAAGGGAACAGAAGAAATCAATCCAGCTCCTGCTAGATGATGCAAAGAAGAAGAACATAAGACTGATTGGAGTCAAAGAAGAAAAAGGAGAGAGTGCAGATGACATAAAAAAATCTCTTCACAGAAGGAATGGCAGAAAATGTCCAAAGCAGGGGAAAAGAACTTGACATACAGATAAGTGAGACATATAGGACTCCAAATAGATTTGTTAAAAAAAAATCTACACATAGGCATATAATTGTTAAGATTCCATAAACTCAACAGAAGAACAACACAAACCATCAAGGCAAGAAGATCTTGGAATGACATTTTCCAAGCCCTAAAAGAAAACAGCCTCCAACCTAGATTTATGTACCCTGCAAAATTATCTTTCAAGATTCATGGAGAAATAAGATACTTTCATGAAAAAGAGCACTTTAGGAATTTTGTGAATACCAAACTAGCCCTCCAAAAAATTTTACACCATATCCTTGGAACAAACATTGAGGATCACAACCCCATAAAGCAAAGCAGAATCAACCCATATGGCATGACAAGAAATTAAATGTAAAGGGGGAGAACCCAACAAAAAGAAAAGTCATAACAATGAAAAGTCAATATGTTTCAGTTATAACCATCAATGTTAATGGTCTTAATTCACCAGTCAAAAGAAATAGAGTGGTAGAATGGGTCAAGAAGCAAAATCCAACAATATGCTGCATACAAGAAACACACAATTCAAAATGAAACTTACAGACTGAAATTTCAAGGGTGGAATACAATACTCCATCTGATGGGAACCTGAAAAATAGAGGAGTAGCTATCCTCTTTGCAGATCAAGTAGATTTCAAACCAACACTGATTAAGAGAGACAAAGAAGGACACTACATCCTTGTAAAGGGAACAATCAAACAGGAAGAGATGACAGTCATAAATTTCTGAGCACCAAAAGCTAGTGAGCCCAACTATGCAAAACAAATACTAACGGACATGAAAAGTCATATATGCACTAATACAATTGTAATGGGGGATCTCAACACCCCACTGTCACAAATAGGTAGATCAACTAGACAAAAAATAAGTAATGAAATACTAGAACTCAATCAACCTCTTGCACAAATGCTCACAGAGTGTTCCATACCAAAAAATCAGAATACACATTCTTCTCAGCTGCACATGGGTCATTCTCGAAAATAGACCACATACTCACACATAGAACATGTTTAAGTAAGTGCAAAGGAATTGAAGTTATCCCCTGTATATTATCAGACCATAGAGCAATGAAATTGGAGATCTACAGCAAAAGAAACTGGAAAAATTTCATAAAACGTGGAAATTGAACAATACACTTCTGAATAACCAATGGGTCACAGAAGAAATTAAAGAAGAAATCAGACAGTTCTTTCAAATAAATGACAAGGACAATACAACATATCAGAGTCTACGGGACACAATGAAAGCAATCTTACAAGGGAAATTCATAGCAGTCAATACACATATTAGGAAAACAGGACAATCCCAATTAAACAACCTGGTGCTGGACCTCAATGTTCTAGAAAAAGAAGAGCAGGACAAACCCAAAGCTCATACAAGGGAGGAAATTATAAAGATCAGAACAGAAATCAATGCAATGGAGATTAAGAGAATGATACAAAGAGTTAATGAAGCCAAGAGTTGTTTCTTTGAAAGAATCAATAAAATTGACAAACTCATAGCCAGCCTTATGAGAAAAAGGAAAGAAAAAGCCGAAATCCATGTAATTTATAATGAAAAGGGTGAAATTACAACAGACCCAGCAGAAATCCAGAGGATCATCAATACGTACTTCAAGAATGTATATGCCAATACGATGGGAAACACAGAAGAAATGGACAGATTCCTAGATACATATGAATTACCAAAGTTGAACAAAGACCTAAAAATTATAAACAACCCAATATCAACCAATGAAATTGAAAACGTAATTCAAAACTTATCAACTAAGAAAAGCCAGGGCCCTGATGGCTTCAGTGCTGAATTCTACAAGACATTTAGAGAGGAACTGCTGCCACTACTGTTTAAACTCTTCAATGAAATTGAAAAGGAAGCAATACTCCCAAATTCATTCCTGGAAGCAAGCATCACCTTGATTCCCAAAGCAGAGAAAGATCCAACCAAAAAGAAGAACTATAGACCAAGCTCAGTAATGCACATAGATGCAAAAATCCTTAATAAGATACTGGCAAATAGAATGCAGAATATTATCAAGAAGATCATACACCCAGATCAAGTGGGATTCATCCCTAGGATCCAGGGATGGTTCAAAATACGCAAGTCAATGTAATACATTATATCAATAGAGCCAAGGACATATGATTATCTGTATAGATGCAGAAAAAGGATTTGATGAAATCCAACATACACTTAAGATAAAAGCCATACAAAATATTGGAATAGATGGTCTCTAACTCAAACTGATAAAAGCCATCGATGAAAAACCAATAGCCAGTATCATACTAAATGGTCAAAAACTGAAATCCTTCCCACTAAAATCAGGATCAAGACAAGAATGTCCACTACCACCACTCTTGTTCAATATAGTTTTGGAAACACTAGCCACGACAATTAGACAAGAGAAAGAAATAAAAGGAATAAAGATAGCAGATGAAGTTAAATTGTCATTATTTGCAGATGCCATGTTACTGTATATAGGAGACCCAAAGAACTCCACCAAAACTCTTCTGGACTTAATAATCAAATTCAATAAAATAGCTGGTTACAAGGTCAACACACAAAAATGAATAGCTTTCCTCTACACAAATCACAGACTCACTGAGAGAGAAATAGGGCAAATAATTCCTTTCACAATAGCATTCAAAAAACTGAAATACTTAGGAATCAACCCAATGAAAGAAATCAAAGACCTCTTCTCTGAAAACTGTAGTACTCTGAAAAGAGATTAAAGATGATATCAGAAAATAGACATTCCCTGTTCCTAGGTAGGAAGGATTAATATAGTGAAAATGGCCATACTTCCAAAGTGGCTATGTAGATTCAATGCAATTTCAATTGATATCCCAGCAGCAAACTTCACGGACCTTGAGTAAACAATCCAAAAATTCATTTGGAACAAGAAGAGACCCAGAACAGCTAAAGCAATTCTAGGTAACACAAACATGGCAGGGGGTATCACAATCCTCAAATTGAAACTATACTGCAAAGGTACTGTGATAAAAACAGCATGGTACTGGCAAAGAAAAAGATCTGAGGACCAGTGGAACAGATTAGAAGATGCAGAAACAACGCCAAACACAGCCATCTCATCTATGATAAAGAATCCAGACACCCTCACTGGAAGAAAGGTAGCCTCTTTAATAAATGTTGCTGGAAAAATTTGATTTCAACTTGCCAAAGATTAAAACTAGATCTATAACTCTCACTGCACACTAAACTAATATTGAAATGGATTAAAGATCTAAATATTAAAATAGAAATGCTGAACAGGCTGGAACAGATGTTAGGTAGAATACTTAAAACATTGGGGTAGGAATAGATTTTAAGAACAAAACCTCAGTTGCCCATGAACAAGCACAAACAATAAGTGGGGTCTCTTTTTATTAAAAAAACTTCTGAACATAATGTAAAAATGAATAAGACAAAGGAGAAATAATACAGTGCTCATTCAAGTTCACTGAGGCAGTATCACTGAAGTAAATTGGAGGACAAATGTGCATTACAATAGTACATGCCTTACTGAACTAATATTTCTCCTTTATAAAAAAATGTATTATTCATTTTTACATTATATTTTGCAGGACATAATAATTACATTTACTGCAGGGAGATATTACATTTTTAATGAGATTTGTTCTTTTTCACATTTTATTCATGTTTATTTTTCTCTTCTCTGTGTATGATTTCCTTTATTCATGAAAAGCTGTTTTAATGGTCATAAGATCATTTAATTCATGTGTATCTTGTAAGAATTTATTTCTCCATTTATTATGAAAGCTAACTTTACAGAATACAGTAACCTAGGTGATCAGCTTTATTTGCTCTTTTGGAACTTGAAAATATATCCTTCTTTTCCCTCTCATCCTTTAGATTTTGTGGTGAGAAATCTGCTGTTGTTCGAATGGGTTTGTCATTATGAGTGATTTGGCATTTGTCCTTTTCAATTTTTAGTATTCTTGGTTTGTTCCTAATTTTTTATATAATAACTATATTATATTGTGGACAGGTTCTCTTTTGATCATGTCTCCTTAGGTTCTAAATACTTCCAGGAGCGTAGTATTTACTTCATTCTCCATTTTTTAGAAATTTCTGTTCTTATTTTGCAGAATACTTTTCTTATTCCAGTGGCCTGTATTTCAGCTCATTACTTTCTATGAGTCTTATATTTGGTCTTTTAATGTTGCCTTATGCAGAGCTATTACATGTTCATGTTTATAGTGGTTTTTATTCATAATATTCTGAATGCTGTAGTTTTTCCCCACTGCCTTCTAGTCCTGATTTTTTCAAAACTTTATCTCTGTATTAAAGTGATGATTTCTAATATATACTGTCTTCCTTAATTCATTCAGCTGCTTATTTGTATCCATTTTGAATGCATGGGTCATTTTCACAATTACCATTTGCCTATCATTTCATGAATTTTTATATTTATTAATTCAGTGTTGGAGAGGAAAAACTTTGAAGTAATTTTTGTCTTGTTTTCAAGTTCCCTGTGTTTCTATATTGAGATTCTTCATAGGATGGAAAATATACATATTCCACTTTTTTATAATGTTATTAACATCGATCTTAAACTTTGGGCCCAGTACTGTTTGTTTTATGGATTTGAATATGCATACATTCAGTGTATATATGTCTGTAATTGTTATCACTAGTGTGAGGTCCTCCTTAGTTACTGCCTACTTTTTAGACATGCTTTGGGCATGGCTAACTATGAGACTTTTCCTCTGTCTGAAGATCTAGGCCTCCTGTTTATATGGAGGAGAGGTTGCACTTTCTTTCCCAGGACCAAGGTCTCTGGAAATCAGTTACAGTATTGTTAGTGACACAAATGTGATCCAGATATCAACATACAAATAAAACTAGTTATTATTAACAACTATGCCACTTTGTCAATAGCAATAAAATCAGCAAATCAAATAGTGGCAAATACAACCTGGACAATGACAACACAAGCACCAATAATGCACCACTGTTAACCATAGAAAGATCTAAACTTTAAAATAATCACTAAGATGAAGGACATAATGTCATACAATATGTATCTACTAAATGCAACAACTATACCTTCCCTAAAAATAGAACAGTATTCAATAGTAATAGTATAGGTTTTACTGGGTAAAGATTCATAAAGCATAATGGTTGTACATGGAAAAACACAGAAGTAGGGCAATTAGAATATAAGAACATGAAAAAAGCATACTTTGAAAAATTAATTGATGGAAATTGGAAGGAGGAGAAAAAATGGAGAAGAGGATCCTTTTGAGGCATACAGGCACCTTAATTGTATACAGTGCAATTAAGAGAAAAAGTTGAAAAAAGGAAAAGAGAGAGAACTATGATAAAAAGAAAAATGAGAAGAAAGAAAAAGAACTTTATAGACGAGAAGAAAATGGGAAAAAGCCACAGACTCTAAGCAGAGGAAAAGAGGAAAAAATTGAGTCAAAAATTCCTCTGTATTTTGGAATGTATGGTTCCCTTTCAGCAGTTGCACACTACAATCCAGCAAGCCACAGCTTTGTGCACCTAGCTTTATGACCTACTTTTGTGTGAGGTGCTTATTGCTCCAGCTACTCTCTATCCATGCAACCCAGAATGGGCAAATTTCAAAGCAAAGGTGTGCCTTGCTCAAGTTGGTAGGCAGTGAAAACAAACAGACCACTGGTCTCTGCTAGAGAATGCCACAGGGCAGGTGCTAAGCAGATTCCTGGAATTTATGCCAGCACTTTCAGGTTCAACTGCCTCTGAAAATGGCACTCATGGTTGTGCATGTGTTTCCAAGGCCTGACCCAAATTCTCAGAGGGAATAAATCTAGCCTGCATCCACTTCATAGCTCTGTCCCATGGCTGTCTCTCACCCAGTCACTGTGTGAGGGTAACAATGGAAACCATAAACTGGAGTTGTTTATAATAGTTTTGTGGCTCAGTTTTAAACAAAAAAACCCTGCCACAAATGGTACCTGATTAAACACTCATAGGCAATATACCAAGTGCTGTAAGTTTCCCTTCTAAACCACTTTTTCAAACCACTTTATACACTGACAACTTTGAAGTTATGATAAGTAGCATCATGCAAACTGCTGAGATGTATTAAATGTGTTTTTCCTTTTACCACCCAGTGAATTGTTTAAACTCTTAATAGAGTTAATCTTTGCATTTTGACATCATAATTTCAATTATGCTTCTTTTCTCCAAATGTGCAAGTTCTCTAAATCTTTCTGTATGTTATTTGTTCACAATTTTTACCATAAAACTCACTAAAAGCCAACAATAATATCTATGTTGAAGTCTGAGAACTTAATTTCCCTGTAATTTCCTTTCCATATAAACTAGTCCATAATGGTTGAATTTGCTTTTCATGAAATCTCAGGGCATGGAAAAAGGAATATACCTTGTGACATGATGCAACATAAGTGCACTTGAATACAAATCCCTTAAGAATCCTTATTTCCTTCTCTCTCTAGGGTCTTAGTTACTTTTCTCATTGTTGAGACAAAATACCCAACACTCAAAATTAAAGGGGAAAGGTTTATTTGGCTCATAGTTTGGAGAGCTTTCAGTCCATAGTTCCCAGGCTCTAAGGCAGGGTTTCATGGCAGAGGGGCATCATGGAAGAGAAATTATCCATGCCAAGCAGGCAGGTGAAAGCAAGCAAGAAAGTGACCTTACCAGTTTTTTCCTGTGCATTCTGTACTCTATCAAAGCTCTCAGCATTAATGTGTTGCCAAAACCAACAGAGGACTGATTTAGTAATCACACACCCCATATCCCAACATCACACAGTCTAGATTCAGCCACTTGTGAAAAATCCCGGCCTATGATGGTATGAGGCTTTGGGGCGACATCTAGACACAAAGATAACATTCCCTACTCTGTCCCTCAAAGACACTACTGTATATACCTTTATGCAAAAATTTCTTAATCTATCTCAAAGAGTTGCAAAAGTCCTAAAAGATTCAGTTTGCCAGAAAGTCGAAGTCCCAAGTTCTCTTTGAGATTTAAAACAAACTCTTAGTTATAAGCTGGTGTACAAATGAAAAGAAAATTAAACATGTCCAACATACAGTGGCACAAGAAAAACTACCATTTCAAAGGGTACAAATATGAGGGTACAGAAGAATGGGAAGAAAGCAAGCCCAAAATCCAGCAGGGAAAATATTAAGTCCTGTATTTCCATATGCAGTATCTGAGGCAATTTGTGGCAAGATGTGAACTCCAAAGGGCTCAGGAGGCTCTGCCCCTGTGGCACTTCCAGTACTGGTAGTTCCCACAACTTCTCTCTTGAGGTTGCTCTATTCCCTCATTGCAGCTATCCTCAGATGATCCACGTTTCAGACTTCTTCAATATACGGGATCTCCACAGCAAACTTTGCCTTCACACTCATAGCTTCACACACTTCCCTCTCAGGGTCACACTGCCTTGCCTCCTAGGCCTTCTTTATGAATCTGGATGGAAGCCTTCCTGATCCCACAACTCTTGCATTTTGCACATACCTAAAAATAGTATTGCATGGATAATGCCAAGATCTACAATTACATTTGTGGAACTGGTATGGGAAACTGAATTGTGAGACACAGTGGCAAGGACCTTCCTAGAGCTGAAGTAGGGGGAAGTTCCTGCTAAAGCATACACATCTGTGAGGCTCTACATTTATTCAGTTTGAGGAAGATTTTTTAAAATGCTCTCCCCCCCGCCCCCCGGCATAAACTCAGTCTGCCTGAGGCCATGCCTACACCTTGGGTGTCTGGGATTATGTCCCAACCTGTGCTATTCAAGTGTTCAATCAGGTGATAGCCCATGCTATGGAAGTTCCTCGATAAAGTGTATGGATTTAAAATTGATCAAAGTGGTTTACTTTTCTCTCACTCAATCTCTAAAAAAACCACAATTTTTCCCCAAGTCTTTCCCCTCCTGGCTGTGACACTCAGCATTTATATGCATAGGGCAGAGAGGGAACTAGCATCTGCACTTTCACCAATGTATAATTTGTGGCTGCCTGGCAATGGATACAGGCTTTAAAATTTGAGTTTCATTGGTGTGTGGTAGATACTGAGACATAAAAATTTTCAGAGTGGATTTTAAATAAAATTTAACATTGTCCTGATACTGAGGGGCATTGCCTTTGTGTTTCAGTAGATAGAACACAAATATTGCAGACTCCTTTGCCATGGGGTTCAAAAGTAGTATATCTTCTGGGCCAGTACTAGCTTCTATCTATCCGAGAGATGAGAGATCTCCCTCATAGGCTGACATTTTCCAGTTTAGCCTGTCCTTTTTGCCATTGTCCACCCAGAAATAATTGGACCTTGGAGTGAAGCCTTTCCTAGCTGGACCCCCTCCCATCTCTTCCCTCTCACCTTCCAACTGTTCTGTCAGGAACTACTATCCTTGACAATTTCTATATAACTTCAAGAAAGATAGGGCCTATATAGGGAAGAATGTGTCTGTGAGCCTTTTCTTTTTCCAAGTCTTGGAACTTCTCTATTCAGACTCTTGGGGTAATTAGAAGGCCAGCACAGAAACTCAGGCTCTCCTTAGATAGGCCTTGCTTGTTCTGGTTTCTCACAGGAACAAATAATCAAGAAAAATACCTCAATTACTTTGGAATCATGCTTTAACAGTCATCCTAACCTTTTGAAAAGAAAGAGTCTCTGGGAGCTCTCTATGTTTGAGTCATGGTGTAGGCATCATTACTGGGAACACAAGAGGGTCCACCATGCACCAGTTAGTTTATCAGGGGAGAAAAGACAAAAGTGAGAATGGCTGGCTTCAAGCCCATGCCTGGGTATTGTGCAGATAAGCTCTGATTGTGGTAAGAGGAGTCAGGATCGAAGAACAAGGGTGCAGTTGATCTTCACAGTAATATGGAATATTCTCTATCCCTGTTCAAACACAGTCTTTCTTTCCCTATACAAGGCTTGTTCTAAGCCCATGTATGAGTATAGTGCGTTCAAGCGCTGACAGAAGTGGAGCCAAGTTGTGTGTACAATGCCTCACTTGGTCTCCTGGAAAGATGGAGAGTCCTTTGTCTCTTTCCATATGAGAAGTGGCCTATAAAAGCTGGATCCAAGCCTATGCATGTGTATACTGTGGATGACATCCAATCATGGTAAGGGAAGCCAGGATGAGAGATGAAACCCATTCATAGTCCTCTTGGTGAGACAGAGGGTGTTCTGTCTCTTTCCTCCCACCAAGTCTTTCTCTACCTCCCTTTTCCAGGTGGGAACCAGGTCATCCAATTCCACCATACTCACTCCTGCTGACAATTTAAAGACTGGGAAGAATTAGATCAGCACTATTTTAGGAAGAGAGCCCCAGTATTTTATTGTACCAATGTCTGGCCAGATTACTCCTAGGTGATTGAGAAGGGAAGCCAGGAGGAAGAAGTATGGCTTGTTTCTAGATATTTCCCCAAAGCTTCATGCAGTCATGGGGAGGTAGCTTTTCAGAGTTGGCTGGATCTAGGGAGTGAGATGCTGCGATTGAAGGTGTCTTATTGGTAAATTAGTCCACTGATTGGTTTTGCCTAGTTGTGGGTATGTATAATAGGAAGATATACCCTTGTTGATGGTGGCACCACAAAAGTTAGGCTGTGGGTATCCTGGAAGGGTGAGGCAGGCTGCTGGTCTTCCTTTCTCTCCAAATATTTGTGGTGTTTTAGCTTATGCCCACCATAAATGGTTTCTCTTTTGTTATGCCACCCTGCCACAAACCCAGACAAATATTAACTGAAACCTATACAAAGTGTCAGCCAGAGTCATCTTTTCCTCCTTTAATTTTAAGTTCCAATATTATTTCTCAGCAATGTGAAAATTAAGTAAAGGCTCTAATTTGCAATACTATATGCTAATTGCCCCAGTTTTTAAAAAAGGAAGGGAAGTAGAATAAAGTAGCTTATGTCCACTTGTTCTTTGCTCTCAGAAAACACCCTGAGGGGATCTCTCAATGTTTCATTGTCCCTCCTCAGTTAGCTGCTTCGTTACCAATCTCATCCCCTTGTCCCAGTCAGGAGAGATTCCATTTTAAGGCTCTAGGCTTTGCCTTCCTCTTTCTGAAATCAGGTCCAATGCCCTAGTAGCTAACTTGTTGCCAGTCAATACCAATCTCAGAGCAGAACCCAAACTAGTTCTATTCGCTAATGCAGAGATTAGATAAATTAATCAGGATTTGGGGACTTTCACCGATGAGCCTGCTGAATGCTTGGGCTTTCAAGAGAATCACCTCTCTGTTCAAACTTACTTGGAAGGATATAATGTTCCTCATAAGAGAGACTCTGAACTCTAGAAATAGGGAAAGAGTTCTGGGAACTGCAGTGAGAATAAGAAATGCCTGTTAGAAGAGCCAAATACATACAAGAAATGAAGCAGATGAAGGCAAAGAGGTCCCATAGACTACTATGAGGGGAGGCCTGTCCATTCTTCAAGCACCACTGAAATTATCAAATACTCACTGGGGAAAGCCTCTTTACTCTTTTGTATTTTTTGTATTGGATTAAAGAAGGACTAAAACCAGTAAGAGTCAAGCTAGGTAATTATGCTAAACTGGGACAGATTTATTGGGGAAAAAAAGAGAATCCCATTAGTATTTTTACAAATGCTCTAGGAATCTACTCCCAAAAATACCCTCACTGACTCTAATATTGGAGAGGGATAAGTCATACTGAAGGGCAGATGTATTACCCAATCCTCCTTTGATATTTACCACAAACTTTTAAAGCTGTCAGCCAGTCCCAACAAGGATTATTTATGACTGGGTGATCATCTCCAACATCCTATGCAGTTCTTCTACAATGAGAAAAATCCAACAGATGACAAAAGAAATGCATGAGAAAATAGTGGCTCTTCTTTGAGACCACCAATATACTGAGCACAAACTTTGATATCATTGCCAAAAGCCAAGATATTGTAGAAAAAAAACTGTCCCTAACAGTAGGGGAACTAATGTTAACCTCCCAGTCCTACTTCCACTTTCTTGAGGGACAAATGGAAATGCTCATTCTGGGTCAAGGACCCTCCCGGTGAAAGTACACAGTGCTCCATATTGGAGCCATTCTAACTCATGTTCAAACAACCGAGTCCCTGGATTGGTCCTAAAACTGGGGAGCAGGCTCATTGATTTTCTCATTAATACAGGTACCAGGTTTTCTGCTCTTGCCATCTCCCCTGGGCAACACTCTACATGCAAGGCTATAGCCAAGGATGTCTAAGGACATCCTCTGGAAAGATATGCCTCTGTGCTTGTGACAAGCCACTGGATTTACATTTTGTTCATTCCTGTATAATAGTCTTTGAAACCCTGGCTCCATTGTTGAAAAGAGATGGACTGTCCAATGCACAAGTTCAAATCTTGCTTCCTAATGGATGTAACTCTATGGAAATTGTTGTCCTCCAGGTATTACAGGTGGACTCAGTTGTGTGGAGAGATGAACACACAGTGGGGAGGGCAAAGACAGCTTTGCCTGCTAAGATTCATCTCAAAGACCTCACTCTCTTTCTCATTCTCTCTAAAGAGAGAGAGGAATTGAAGCCTATATTTCAGAGATTAAACAGGAGGGACATTTATAAGAAGTTCTCAGTACCTATAATGTGCCTATCAATGGAGTGTAAGAGTTCTAAAAGGTGCAGATTAGTTTAAGACCTCTTTAATGGGGCAGTGGTACCTGTGGATCTGTTCATGCCCAGTTCTTAAAATTAGTTGGCACAAATTCTGACAGCCTTCTTTTTTAATGTTTTGAATATTAAAGAAGCTTTCTTTTGTGTTCCCTAGACAAGAAATTCAGGACTTCTTTGCCTTTGAGGATCCACTTATCAGTGTGGGACTGTTGATGTGGAGAGTCCTAAGGATTCTGAGAGAGTCTTCATGTCCTTGGCCTAGACCTAATTCAAGTTTTGAGTGGAAAGAAGAAGGCATCGCTTTCTTGCAGTATACGCATGATATATTGCTCTGTGGAGATGCAGAGTCCCAAGTATGGAAGTGAACTGAAACCATCAAATTTCTAGACTCTCAAAATTATAGTATGTCCCAAGAGAAGGGCCAGATTTATCAATCCAAGATCAACTACTTGGGTAGGCAGAACGGCACTGACATTAGACAGGTTCCAGTCCACCTTATGCTTTCCTTTGCCTGAACATGTTAAAAAGCTGGAAACCTGCATAGGGGTGGCTTGCTTTTGTAGAATTTGGATTCCAGGATATTTTGAGAAGGTTAGACCACTTTATCAGACTCTCAAAGAGATCCAGGGTGCAGGATCCCAACTTCTTGTCTGAAAACCAGAGGCCAAACTGGCTTTGTAGTTCCACAGTGAGATCCCATGAAAGGGCCCTGCTCTAGGATTCATAACTCAAAATAAATATATTCTCTTCTTGCTGAAACACAGGTATATGTTTTGGGAGTACTATGGCCTATCCATCAGCTGGTAGCTTAGTTTACAAAGAACTAGTTCCTGTGGCCAGATAATGGCCAGCCTGTTTATGAGCTGAGCAGTAGCAAGCATAGTAATACTGGATGCTCATAAGCTCAGCCAAGGAATGACTCCTGCAATCAAGTCCCCCCATGATATTGTGTGACTTGTGAATGTTCCAATCCACCCGTGGATCTCTGATTCATGAATTGTCAAATATCAGGTTCTCCTCTTGGAAGGCCCAAATGTATATATTGAAACCTGTTAGAGTCTGAATAATCCTTCCTGCGTGAGCCTCAAGAACAGGGCAAAGTGATCACACATTCACAAAGTTCCTGATACAGACCCAAAAGCTGAGGACAGGATCTTCTAATCATCCTCTGATTAACTCAGAGGATGAACTGATCACTCACAACAGTTCATTCATTCAGGAGGTACTTAGAGAAGCAGGGCATATAGTGATTGGCCACGTGGGAGTCATGTCCATTACCTTACAATGCAAGGACTAAAAAGGCAGAGATGATTGCTCTCACTATATTGCAATATTGACAAGAGATAAGAGAGTAGAAATCTATACTGTCTCCAACTATGCATTTTATGTGGTTCATGGTCATGCTGCTATCTAGAAGGAATGAAGCCTTATAACTCCAACCAGACACCCATATTTCTTTATTTCTTTCTTTTTTTTAACTTAAATGCTTTTATTGGTACATTGCAGGTATACAATACATTTACATTTCTCTTTGGGAACTTGTACCTTTACATGATGCATCTTGGTTCTTATTTTTTCCACATTCTTAGCCCTCTCTTCACCCCCTCCACCCTTCCCTATTTACAAAGACTTTATTTCCATTTTTTCCATTTCTCATCATTTTTCTTTTCCCTTCTTTCCTTTCCCCTACCTCTCCCACTACCCATACCGCTTTGGACATTTTCTTCCTATTTTGCATTATTCATTCCTATCTTTGGGACTTTTTAGGTATACAATATAATGATATTCATCATTGGAAATTTGCACCTTTACATAATCTCTCTTGGTTCTTATTTTTCACCCTTGCACAGCCCTCCCTTCAACCCCTCAGTCCCTCTCTATTTACAAAGATTTTGTTCCTATTTTTCCATTTTTTCATATTAATTCCATTCCCTTCTTTCCATTCTCCTACCCCTCCTACTTCCCTCCTCTTTGCCCCTTTCCTTCCTATTTCACATTACCTATTATAAGTTTTAGCCCTTAATTACACTGTCAGTTACTCACATCAGGGAAACTATTTGGTATTTATGCCTGTGTGTCCTATTTATTTCACTTAAGAGGATCACCTAAACTTGCATCCATTTAGCTATAACTGTCTCTATTTTCTCATTTTTATGGCTTAGTAGTATTCTATTTTATAAAAAAACACATTTTCTTTATCAAGTCTCCAGGTGATGGACATTTGGGCTGTTTCCAAGTTTTAGCTATCACAAACTGTGCTGCTATGAACATGGGTGAACATATTTCACTGTGGTATGATTCTTTAATTCTTTGGGGAAGATCCCCAGCAGTGGAATAGTGTGGTCAAATGGGACTTCCAGTCTTAGTTCTTTGAGGTATGTCCATACAGATTTAAACAGTGGTTGCACCAGTCTACACTCCCACCAGCAGTGGAGCAGGGTACCTCTTTCCTCACAGCCTCGCCAACATTTGTTATTGGTTGATTTCATAATAGCAGCCATTCTTTCTGGACTGAGGTGAAATCTCAGCATTGTTTTCATTTGCATCTCTCCAGTGACCAGTGATGAACATTTTTTCATGAATTTATTTTCTCTTTCTTCTTCTTTGTCTGAGAAATATCTGTTCATTTCAGATGCCCTTTTTCAGATTGAATCTTTAAATTTGAGAGCGCTGATCTTTTTAAGTTCTTTATAGATTTGAGATAGTAGACCGTTGACTGAGGAAAAGCAGGTGAAGATTTTTTTTCCACTTTGTGGGTTGTTTCTTCACACTGCTGGTGGTTTCTCTTGCTGGAAAGAAGCTTTTTAATAAGAAGAGATCCCAACTGAGGTCACCAGTCATGCTGGAAACAACGAATCAACCTGCTGAAGAAAGGCAGGTCTGCAGATGTGGTCCCAAGGTTACCAGTCATACAGAAAACACCAAATCAGCTCACGGCAGAGAGGCAGGTCTGCAGACATGGTCCCAAGATCACCAGTTGAGCTGAAAACACCTAATCAGCCTGCCCGTGCAGCAATCCAATGCCCCCTCCCCACTCTGCTCCTATGGCCTCTTCTCTGTACAGACACCTGGTCCCACACTACAAAGATGTAGAGGACACTGGAGCTAATCAAGTTCTCAGTATTTAAAGAATTCCTGCACAGAGGTAGGGGCTTCTGAGCCACTGTCCCACTGCTCCTGGTCCAGAGGAAAGGGCTTCTGAACCACCAAACATCTTGCCATTCCTGGACCATAGGAAGGGGATTTCAGTCCACCATCCCTACAACCACTCCCAGCCCTTGGCCCACCTCTCCCAGCTCAGAGGAGGTGAGCCGTGCTGATGTCAAGAGCACCCAAACTGCCCCCACAGTGGAAAAGAGAAAACACTTAAATAAGCCTCAAAACCACACTTCCAGATCACGTACAGCAACCCAAAAGGGAAATGAGATGGAACACTCTGATACTCAATGACCTGGACCCACTGAACTGGCAACAAAAGAAGATATGGAAAAAATGAAATCAGAAATAATTTCTCAGCTAAAAGGAGAAATTGTTCTCCTAGTTGAAGAGATGATTAATAAATCTAGAGAGGAGCTCAGGAACATGATGGAAGCCCAATATGGGAAACAAATGGATCCATAAAACAGATCTAAATAAATTTCCAGGAGATGAAATACTCCATTGAAAATCTACACAACAGAATGAGCCAATTTGAGGACAAAATTTCACATATAGAAGATAAGATTGCAATTAATGATGAGGAAAAGGAAAATTGTTTCAAAATTGTAAGGCAACATGAGAAATCAATCCAGGAGCTGCTAGACAATGCAAAGAAGAATAATATAAGACTGATTGGAGTCAATGAAGAAACAGGACAGCGTGCAGATGGCATAAAAAAATCTCTTCACAGAAGTAATGGCAGAAAAATTCCCAAGCAGGGGAAAAGAGCTTGACATACCGATAAGTGAGGCATATAGCACTCTAAATAAGCTTGATAGAAAAAAATCTAGACATAGACATATAATTGTTAAGATTCCAGAAACTGAACAGAAGAACAAAGTTCTACAAGCAGTTAGAGAAAACAATCATATAAAAGGAAAGCCCATCAAAATCACAACCAACCTCAAAACACAAACCATCAAGGCAAGAAGAGCTTGAAGCTCTAAAAGAAAACAGCCACCAACCCAGACTGATGTACCCTGCAGAACTATCTTTCAAAATTGATGGAGAAATAAAATACTTTCATGACAAAGAGCACCTTAAGAACATAGTGAATATCAAACCAGCGCTACAAAGAATATTCCACAATATCCTAGGAACAGACATGGAGGATCACAACCCCATGAAGCAAAGCAGAAAGAACCCATCTGGGTTTTGTTATGACAAATTTGTTATAACAAATTGAATGTAAAGGGGGAGAACACACAAAAAAGAAAAAGTCATGGCAATGACAAGTCAATATGTTTCAGTTATAACCATCAATGTTAATGGTCTCAATTCACCAATCAAAAGAAA
>NW_004625116.1:1607-23717 GCF_000247695.1 Heterocephalus glaber
ACATCCCTTGTTCCTGGGTAGGAAGAACCAATATAGTGAAAATGGCCATACTTCCAAAACTATTATATAGGTTTAACGCAATCCTGATTGGAATTCCAACAACATATTTCACAGAACAAGAGAAAACAATCCAAAAATTCATTTGGAACCAGAAGAGACCTAGAATAGCAAAAGCAATTCTAGGCAGCAGAGACATGGCAGGGGGTATCACAATCCCCAACTTGAAACTATACTACAAAGCTACTGTGATAAAACAGCATGGCATTGGCAAAGAAACAGACCTGAGGATCAGTGGAATATATTAGAAGATGCAGAAACAACTACAGATATGCTCAGTCACCTCATCTTTGACAAAGGATCCAAACATCCTCATTGGAGGAAAGATAGCCTATATAATCAATGGTGTTGGAAAAACTGGATTTCAACCTGCCAAAGATTAAAAGTTGACCCATACCTATCACCATGCACTAAATTAAGATCGAAGTGGATTAAAGATTTAAATATTGGGACAGAAACACTAAATTTGCTGGAAGATAAGTTAGGTAGAACTCTTGAAGATATTGGTATAGGAAAAGACTTTATGAACAAAACCTCAATGGCACGGGAACTTGCACAAAGAATCAACAACTGGGATCTTATATTATTAAAAAGTTTTGGGCCGGGGATTTAGCTCAGTGATTCAGCCACCTGCTGTGCAAGTGCAAGGACCTGAGTTCGATCCCTGGTACCAAAAAAAAAAAAAGTTTCTGCAGTGCAAGAGAAACCACCAACATAGCTAAGAGACAACCTACAATGTGGGAAAAATTTTTTCACAGCTGTACCTTAGAGAAAGGACTACTATCTAGAATATATAAAGAACTGAAAAAAATCAGACTCCCCAAATTCAACGACCCAATTGAAAAATGGGCATCTGAAATGAACAGACATTTCTCAGTCAAAGAATTAAAAGCAGCAAATAAATCTATGAAAAAATGTTCAACATCACTGGTTATTCAAGAGATGCAGATAAAAACAACATTGAGATTCCACCTCACCCCAGAAAGAATGGCTGATATTAAGAAACCATCTAATAACAAATGCTGGCAGGGGTGTGGGTAGAAAGGAACCCTTCTCCATTGTTGGTGGGGGTGCAGATTGGTGCAACCACTGTGGAAATCAGTATAGAGATACCTCAAAGAACTAGGCTTAGAGATCCCATTTGACCCAGCTATCCCCCTGGTGGGTGTCTTCACAAAAGAATTAAAAGAATCTTACCACAGTGATATATGTGTACCCACGTTTATAGCTGCACAGTTCATAATTGCAAAAGCTTGGAAACAGCCCAAGTGCCCATCAACTGGAATCTGGATAAAGAAGATGTGGTTTTTTTAATAAAATGGAGTACTACTCAGCCATAAAGAATGAGAAACTAGAGACATTTATAGCTAAATGGATGCATATTGAAGCCATACTCTTAAGTGAAATAAATAGGACACACATGTGTAAATACCGAATAGTTTCTCTGGTGTGAGGAACTGAAAGTGTAATTAAGGATACACACAGATGAAATAGCCTAATAGCATATTTCTCACATTGTGTTTCCATCGCGTGTCATATGACTATATCAAAACCTAAATTGGGGAGAAGTTTGGCTTATGTGGAGTCTGCTAACTAACTGGTGTTTTTTTCCAGATCATTATTTGTTCAGTGTTGGTTTTGGGGACCTCTCTGAAACAAATCGCATCCTCTTCTGTCTTATTGGTGCTTGAGATGCTTTTTAAAGTTACATGGAAAAATGTTTAAGTGCTTTTCAGTTTTGTATTGGTTCTACTGTATTTGAATATTATTGTAGTTTTTTCCCCCTTGCATTTTCTTCTTTGAATGGTTTTAATTTTTTGTATGTGTGTGTGTTTGATAATAAAGTTATTTAAAAAATTTCTTCTAACAACAGAATGCACTTTCTTTTAAAGCCTGCATGGGACACTTACCTAGATACTACACATCTTAACAAATTTAAAAGAATAGAAATCATAAAATATAAATCAGATCACAATAGAATTACCCAGAAATAAAACCCAGAAAGATAGCTAGAAAATGATAGAATTCTTGAAGATTAAACTACATAGTTCTAAATAATAAGACTCAAAGAAATCTTAAGAAAAATAAAAAATATTTCAAACTAAACAAATACAAAAGAATACACTGGGTATGGTGAACACATTTGTAATCCCACCTACTTGGGAGATAGAGGCAGGAAGACTGAAAGAATTCAAGGTCAGCCTGGGCAACTTAACAACACCCTGCTACAAAATAAAAATTAAGCTGGGCATAATGATGCACGCTTGTAAATTCCAGCACTCAGGCTGATGCAGAAAGATTGGAAGTTTGAGGCCAGCCTGGAATGCATAGTGAGACAGGTCTCAAAAAAAAAAAAAAATTTAAAAAGGGTTGCCACCATAGCTCAGTAGTAGAACTCTAGCATATGTAAGGTTCTATTTGTAGTAAGTTCAAACAATACAACATCAAAATTGTTACCATGAGGGCTGAGGATTTAGCTTAGTGGTGCTGTACCTGCCTCGCAAGTTCAAGGTCCTGAGTTCAATCCCTGGTACTGAGAAAAAAAAAAAGTTACCATGAAAGCCGTGCTTAGAAATTTATATCCTTGAATGTACATACTAGAAAAGAAAAACAATATAGTATCAATAAACATCTACCTTCTGAAACTAGAAAAATAAGAGTTAAATCCAAAATAATCAAAATAAAAAACCCCTAAAAATTAGAGCATAAATCTATGAAGCTAAAAACAGGAAATCAGTAGACAAAAATCAATGTAACTAAAAGCTGGTACTTTGAGAGATCCATAAAATTGATAAACCCCTAGCTAAGCTAACTAAAAAAAAAAAAAAGAAAGACGACAATGTCTAATTACTAGCGTCAGAAAAAATGAAAGAGGAACCATCAATCCCTGAGGTGATTGTAAACTGCATGAATTGCAAACATGTACTAATAAAACAAAAATTTTAAAAAGAATAAGAAAAGAATATGATGGACAGCTCAATCCCTTCAAATTTGATAACCTAGATGAAAGGAACCAATTTCTTAAAAGACACAAACTAATAAAATTCATATAAGGAGAAATTGACACTCTGGATAGGCCTATTCTGATTAAAGAAATTGGATCAGTGATTAATCTTCCAAAATAGAAATAGAAACTATCAGGCCCAGATGAGTTCACTGATAAATTCTACCAATGATTTAAGGAAAAAATTAAATCAGTTCTTTATAACTGTACTAGAAAACAAAAACAGGAGAAACACTTCCCGATTGTATTTTAGGGCCAGTATTCCCCAAATACCAAACCAGACAGAGTTAAGGAAAACTATATACTAGCATCTGTCATGAACACAGATGAAATCCTCGATAACATATTAGCAGATAAAATCCAACAATGTATAAAAATGATTATGACCAAGTGGGATTTATTCTAGGTATGCAAATCTGGCTCAACATCTGAAAATCACCTAATGTAATTCATCACATCAGCAAGTGAAAGAAGAAAAATCATACAACCATATCAATAGCTGCAAAGAAAGCACTTGACAAAACGGTACACTGAGAATGATTTTTGTAGATTAATAAATATCTATTTTTATATCTACCCATCCAAAATCTATACAGAAAAATGCTGATGGTGAGCTCTATATTCTTCTTTTTGCTTCTCTGAATTTTCTAAGTTTTCTACACAATTTTCTAGAAGAAAAGCACTTTCTCATGATTTTAAAAAAAGCTTTATTGGGGCCAGGGATTTAGCTCAGTGGTTTTGCTGCCTGCTACGCAAGCGCAAGGACCCGAATTCAATCCCTGTGCAAAAAAAAAAAAAAGCTTTATTGGTTTGGCAGGGGTCCATGGACAGAGACAGTTATTAAAAGGTCACAGTTAAGCTGGTTATGGTTGTGCTACCAGGGAGGCTGAAGCAGGAAAATCGCTTGAACTAGGAATTTGAGGCTAGCTAGGGCAACAGAGCAAGACCTTGTCTCAAAAAAAAAAAAAAAGTCACAGTTAAAGAAGGTAAGTCTGTAAGTCTTCTAGTGCCCTGTTGAGGCTATGAAATGAAGGACTGAACAAAGCTTTTCCCTCTGTAGAGTATTTAGGTGGTCCTGAAGTAGTGGGGTTTCAGGTGGCTTGGTATTTCCAAACTGGTCAATCTGTATGCAGGCAAAATACAGAACTGCAGGGGAGCACATCATCTCCACATTATTCCCATTGACTCATTTTGCAAAAACTGATAATTGCTGTCATCCATGCAGAGAGAGCAGTTTCTCTTCAGATATAACATCAGCCTACATGAGTGAGCCCTTACAAACCATTTGCTGATACACATACAAACCCACACACCCATGTGATTTACAATACTGAAGATTCAAAGTATAGATATTTATAGTATTGATCCTGATCAATTTAGCTTCTGCAGATTTACAGCCTATGTGTATAATCTATAATATTGTCATTGTTAATGAGCTTTGTTTTCCTTGAACTGTCTGTCAGCTTTCTACCTGGTATCTGGGAAGAATTTTCTGATTTGAACTCCGAATTGAACACTTTCCTATGTTAAATTGGATTCCTTTGACTTCAGGTAGACTTATTATCATCATCTGTACACATCCGCTGCATCCTCTGTCAGTTGATTTCTGCCTGGGGTTGCTTGACCATCTGTTATTATACCTATGTGAATATTAGAGCCACAATCTTCCCCTGTATTCTCTAGCTCCAACTCTGAGAAATCACTTTTCCTTTCACTGTCTCCTAGTTCTGTGGTCTGCATAGATTCATTGTGCACAGGTAGTGAGATTTGGAGTCAGCTACATCTTGATTTAACACCCTCTCCCCATCTACCACCTGGATGAACTTGGACAAGTTACTGAATGACTCTTTCCTTGATAAATGAGGACAGTTAGCCGTCCATAGAACTAGTGTGAGGATGAAGTAAAAAGCACTTTGCACAATGCCTGGGACCCAGGAGGCAGTGAACACTCGGAAGCTGTGTGCTCATTGCTATTTGGGTGCACTGTCCTCCGTGTCAGTTATCAGTTGGTTCAGAGGTTTTCCTTGTGAGACAACCCTTCTGGTTTCCCCCAAAATAATACCTAGCCAGAAAATGATCAGCCTTGAAAACTAGAGATCAGAAATGCTAGTCCTCATCAGCCTATCCTGCCTCACCTGCCTTCACTGTTCTCTAGCTCAGTGGCCGCTCTGTAAGGCAGGTGAGGCAGGTCCTGTATTGCCAGTGTGAGTCCTGGATTACCTGTGCTTCTTTATAGCACATCCTTTATAGCACATATGGAACTTGGCCGAGGGAGGAGATGGCCTTTGCCACACAAATGTCATAAAAGAATGGAAAATTTTAAACAAGGAGAAAACTCTGGAAAAGCCATGATTTTTTTTTTATCGCTTGAAAAGACCTTTTACTGTTGAAGAGTAAGGCAAAAATGTACAGTTCAAAGCACTTAGAAGCAGAATTATCTCTAAGGAGAGTACTTTTAATTTTGAATGTCAGTGGCTTTTATAGATTTTTGTGCCTCTTGAATGAATTTGTTCAGCTGGAGCTTAGGGAAGCCTCACTGCATGGAGAATTAATCACACATATAAAAATTTGAACGTGAGCACCATGATTGTCTTAATATTGGCATTGTTTTCAGGCATTACAGTAATACATACTCATCCTAAGACATCTAGAAATTACAAAAACCTTTAACAAGAAGGTAACTCAGAAATAATTCTAACATTTTGTTGTATTTCCTTGCAATTTATTTTTCTTTACAAAATTTGGATACCCTTTCATTCAGCTTTATATCCTACTTCTTGTGTATTTACCAGTATCTGATGAGTATATATAAATATAAATATTTTATAAAAAATTGTGGCCTCCCTAAGTTGCTCAGGCTGGCCTCAAACTCTCAACCTTCCTGCCTCAGCTTCCTGAGTAATTGGGTTAGCAGGCATACACCACCATATCTGGCTTCATTTTTACAATATTCTTAAATACTCCTTCCTCCAAGACATCCTTTTTAATGGCTGTTCATCATTCCACTGATTGACTATATTATGATTTATTCAGCCAGCTCCCATTGTTGGATATTTGTAAACAACACTTCACTGTATATATTTGATCCTCCATTTTTGAATACTTATTCAGTTATACCCTTAAATCAGTTCCTTTTCAGCACTTTACACTTCCCAGATTCCTGCCTGTTCCTGAAGCCCTGACTGCTATTTATACTGACCCACCAAGGTCAAGTTCTGTGGGAATAACTGACAACAATGTTCTAGGTGGAGGATTCTCTATGACAGAACTGTATTATCTTCAGGGAGAAAGCCCTTTCCAGTGGCACATATGAAATGGGAAACTTGACAAAAGACAGCCCCCTGGTTTGCTATGAGTGAGCAGCTCTCTGTGTCCATGTCCATTTCTGCAAGCAGCAGCCATGTGAGTACCCACAATGCAGTGCTCTAGCTGTGCCTCCCAGGCTTGCACAGGCCTTTGTTGACAAACAATTCCTTCTCTCCAGTGGGTGCTTCCTGCTAAAGGCCAGCATCTGCAGGAAGTGGCGGAGGAAGGAAACCACACCTAAGGTTCTCCTTGGCAAGGATGGCCCCTACTGCCAACCTGGAGTCTGTGGTTTGCTGGGTGAGAGGGGGCCATGTTTTAGTGAGCCAAAGTGTGTTTATGTGTGCCCATGTGTGTAGGGGAGAGAGAGAGAGAGAGAGAGAGAGAGAGAGAGAGAGAGAGAGAAAATGGAATTTTCTGCCATTTCTCAGGCACCCTCCAGTGAGTATGCAACTTTGTCTCTTTGGATAATTCGCTCTCCTCTTAGCCAGCTCAGGCTGCCATCATGAAATACCATAGAATGGATGGATGGCTCAAACAATGGATGTGTAGTTCCTCACAGTTCTGGAGGCTATCAAGCCAAGATCAAGGTGCTGATGAGTTCGTTTCTCGTGAGTGCCTTCTTGCTGGCGTGTAGACTGTCGCCTTCTTCATGTCTTCACATGGTAAGGACAGGGCTCTAGTGTTTCTTCCTCTTCTTATAGGGCACTGATCTCATCATGAGGACCCACCATTATGCTCTCCTTGAAACCTAATTATGTCCAAAGGCCTCATCTGCAAATATCATCCCATGGGGTTCATCACGTGAAAATTGGGGTGGCTGCAGTTTAGTCCATAGCAGAGGGTGTAGCAGGTGGTCCAGAACACTTAAGATCCAGAATAATGAGACTATTCACACAGATCACGGCTCCTTAGTTCAGTCAATGCTTGGAAAATGCCGGGGCATTTCATAGCCAGGTGGCACCAAGCACTCATAATGGCCAAGCCTGTCTGGAGGCTGCTGCCTGCCCATCTGTTTTCTAGACCTTGTGGAAATGGAGCCACTAAGTCTAAATTCATGCACATCATGTTCTCCAGGCTTTTTAATGTGTGATTAGAATGGAATTCCTTCTTTTTATTTATGCATAATCCTGGGACTTTTGGGAAGAAGCACAGTCTGAGAGGCAGGCACTACACTATTTAAAACATTTTGCCTTTTAGAAATATTTTAATATTTCCTAGAGAGAAAACTTACCCTTTTATAATATCTTAAGCTATTTTCATGACTATTTTTTTCAGGTAAATTTTAGCATTATTTTCTCAAGTTCCAAATAAAACATATTGAGGGCCGAGTATTTAGCTCAGTGGTTCTGCCACCTGCTTTGCAAGTGTGAGGTCCTGAGTTTGATTCCCGGTACAAAAACAAAACAAAACAAAACAAAACACCAAATAAAACATATTGAGATTTCAATTGGAACTGTGTTAAATCTATAAAAGACTTTGGGAAAGCATCAACATTTCTACAGTACTGAGTCGTTTCATTCAAAAACATGATAGCTTTCTATATCAAGCCATTTATGTCTCTCAATAAGGTTTTGCAGTTTTCTTCACACCTTCTTTTTTTACTACTTTTATTCTTAGGTATATTATAATTTTTGTTGGTATTATGAATATAAAATATTTCTGATGTGTTTTCTAGCAATTAATTTGGAAAGTATTGATATTGCCTATTTTCCTTGTATTAAGCAATCTTAGTTAACTTTCTTACTAGTACTATTGGGTTTTTCATTTTTTTAGTTTTTAGTCATATAATGCATACATAATAATAGCTTTGCATCCTTCTTTCCAATGACCATAACTCTTGTTTCTACTTCCTGCCCTGTTCTTGACCTCTATTAGGTCATGATGGTGGAGAGGGCAGATATTTCTTTTTTTTTTTTTGGTACCAGGGATCGAACTCGGGTCCTTGAGCTTGCGAGGCAGGCAGCAGAACCACTGAGCTAAATCGCTGGCCTGATATTTCTTGATCCTAATTTTTTTTTTTTTTTTTGGTACTGGGGATCAAACTCGGGACCTTGCGCTTTCAAGGCAGGTGGCAGAACCACTGAACTAAATCCCCGGGTTCCCTAATGTGTTTTTCAGTTTGAGACAGGGTCTTGATAGGCAGTTCAGACTGGGCTTGAACTCACTATGTAGCCCGGGCTGGCCTAGAGCTTGCAGTGATCCTTCTGCCTCAGCCTCCCAGGTGCTGGGATTACAGGAGTGCACCACCATGCCTGGCCTTGATCCTAATTTTATGTGAACATTTCAAAGGTTTCACAGTGCACTAGCCCACCCTGGCCTATGTGCCAACTTTGTTCCTTGCCTTTCCCTGCTGTGTTGTGCTGCCAGGGGCTGACTCTGCAGGCTGCACATCCCTTGGCTCCCATGACAGCTGGCTTCTGATAGAAGGCAGGCAATGAGTGATCCTGGCAAGAGATTGGTGAGCAGGAGAAAAGGAGATGCTGGGTATTTCTGCCCTATTCTCTGCCACAGGGAATGATTCCAGCAGCAGCTGCTTGCATTGCATGGTTCCATCTCTGGCTAGACAAGTGTCCCTATGGTTCCAGTTCTGTAGGGTGAAACTGGACCTTGGGCTCAAGAAATAGCCCTTTCTTCTTCTTCCTCCTTTTCCTCCTCCTCCTCCTTCTCTCTTCCTCTTCCTCTTCTTCTTCTTCTCCAGCCGAGCTTCCCCAGCAAGAGTGCCTCTGCTCTCCATTTCACATTTTAGAGGGCCCCACATACAACAAAGACACACTGAAAAACTGTATTGAAGAACTCATGGTTGCCACTATGGCTTGGGATCCTGCATCTGAGCGGGTGCAGGATAGCTGTGGCCCTGAACATCTGCTCTTCTGTTAACACAGTCACTTTCCTCACTGCTGGGACAAATACTGAGCACCCACAACTTAAAGGAGAAGAGCTTTATTTGGCTGATATTTTCAGTCCATGGATGGCTGGCTCTGAGGCAGAAATGGCATGGTAGAAGGGTCTGGCAGATGAAAGCTGGTCATGTCATGGTGGTCAGAAATCAGGGAGAGATGAGAGGAGCTGCTGGAGAGAGATGCCCTTACAGGATCTGTCCTCAGTGACCTGCTCTTCCACCCAAGCCCCATGTCCCAGTAACACATTCAGCTCTGAACTCATCCATGGTTGCTCCCCATTATTCAACCACCTTCCAAAAGCCCTGCCTTTGAACACAGGCTTTCGGAGACACTGCAGCTCTAAACCATAGTAACAGTGCAGGGCCCAGGGAAGTGCTTTGGAACACTTCTTGCCCTGGATCCTCAAAATGAAAGGCAGCTGCATATAATTTCATTAAGTTTCATGGGTTGTGTTGCTGCTGATGTTGGGGATTAATACTGCTTTGGAGTGAGGATCTGAAGATAGACACTGTTAGATACAAGAGAAGACAAAACATTGACTTGTCAGTTGGAAGGTTTTTGAATAAGGCAGAATCAGTTCCCAGAAGTGATGAAGTTACACATGCATCAGGGTGATATTTTGTAACAGTTGCACACAATTGCTGAGGAATGTTTTGCAATATTAAACAATTTATGTTGCCTTTCCCTAGGAGTGTACTTTTATACATAACTTGAATTTTGGCTTAAAGTCCAGAAATATGCTAGTACCATGTATGGTACATAATTCCAATATGTTACTAGAGATGTAGCCTCAACTTGAACCAATAATTATGAAATATTCTAAAGAAACTAGAAGATTTAAAAAAATGATATTATTTTGAATCTAACAAATGAAACATTTAAATTCATGGAATTTAAAGTTTTTAAAGAAAATAGTTTTTCTAAATATGAAATCAAAGTGCATATGGAATCAAAGTGATATTGTCTTCCTCCCAGAAAAAGGAACAAGGAAATAAAGCCAGGTGCAGTGATACACACCTCTAGTCCTAGCTAGTCAGGATCGCTTGAGCCAAGAGTTCAGGGGCAGACTGGACAATCTAATAAGACCTGTCTCCAAAAAGGGGGGGATTAAAATATTTTCATGGCCTTAAAGGAGAAGATTCATAATTTCAAATAGCGTCAAAGAAAATTTTCCAGTCATTATAGATCGAGATATAGTTTTGATTGTAGAGAAATTTGAGCCAATTATGCAATATACTCTCATTTTCTTTGGGCTAGAATTGGAATATTTGGAAGAAAAACTTCAGAAATATCATATGGATCTAGATATCACTTTAAGATATGATAAAAATAACGATATATGCGATGATTTATATGATAAAGGTGAAATATAGTATTTTCTGCATAAACAAGTTTTCATGTTTTGTTATAATGCTTGAACATATCATGTAAAATTCCAAGTGTAAGTATTATTTAAGAATTTAATCAATATTTTTAATGTAAATCCTACTGCCTTAGCAGAGTGAAATTTCTCCTAATGGAAATCAGTTTAAACAAACAACTATTAAAAACTATAATGAGTCAAAACAGTTGTCCAAAACATTTGACATTACCATCAATAGAATGGAAGTTATGTGAAATATGTTGATTATAGCAATTGAATTAGTGATTTGTGTGAAATAAAAGTTAGGAGAAATAAGTCTTAGGAAATACGTATAAGTTATGAATGATGTAACAGTTTTATTACTTGTTGAGCATTTCTGGTCCATCAACATATAAATAAGAATAATTAATTTGGTTGGTATTTTATTTGGTCAACTTTTCTTCATCAAAATGTATAATTACATGTATCTCACATTTTTTCATCATGAAGGTATTTGTAAGGTAGAAAGATGGAACACACTTTTATTAACAATCTGTCATTTGGCTCACACCTTTTGAAGATTTAGACAGACATTGCATGGGCCTTCATTTATATTCTCACCCTGGCTCTTTGGTGGTGCTGGGCATTGAACCCAAGGTCTTCACGCTTAGCTACATCTCCAGCCCATTTTATATTTTGAGACAAGGTCTTGCTAAGTTGCTAGGTTATTCACTAGCCTAGAATTTGCAATCCTTCTGCCTGGGCCTCACAGAGTGCTGGGATTACAGATCTGTGCTGTCAGGTCTGGCTTGCCCAGGCTCTTTGAATATCAGGGGGAAGCCTGACTTTAACCTACCGTGAGAATGACTTCCAGCTATCAACTTCCTGTTGTCTGCTTGGCTTTGTGGTTCTTGGCCTTCTCGTTCTTCCGTTATACTTTCATTTTGCACAAATAAACAGATCCATGTATTTTTAAATATCCCCTTATTTTCTATGGTTATGTGTTGAGTAATGTCCTCTCAAAAGCTACGTTGAAATTCTAATTCCCAGTACTTCCGAATGTACTTTTATTTAGAGATAACTTGCATAGATCCAATTAGTGAGGCTGAGGTCATTTTGGATCAGGGTAGGGTGGGCCCACCAACCCAATACAACTGATGTCTTTATGAGAAGGGAATTTAGAGACAAACATGCACAAAGGGAAGATGATGTGAAGACTCACAAGAGAAGATAGTCATGTGATAACAGAGACAGAGACTGGAGTGAAGCATCTCTAAGCCAGGGAATGTCTAGCAAACCCTGGAGGCTAGAAGAGGCAAGGAAGCTTTCTCCCTACTTTGAGAGGTGGCATGGTCAGGCCAACACCTTGGTTTTAGACTCCTATATTCTAGAACTGCGAGACAATAAATTTCTGCTATTTTAAGACATGTAGTTTGTGGTGCTTTGTCACTGAAGCCCTAGGACATGAGTGTAGGTAACATGCTAAAGATACTCTTTGCAGGCTGAGGATGGTGGTGCTCGCCTGTAATCTCAGCACTCAGGAGGATGAGGCAAGAGGATCCACCCAGGTTTGAGGCCAGCCTGCAATACAAAGTGAGTTCAAGGCCAACCTGAACTATACAGTGAGACCCTGTTTCAAACAGATCAAGTAAGATGAAATCAAAACAGAACAAAACAAAAGGTACCCCTTGCAGTTGTGTGTGGAGGTACATCTTTGTAATCCTAGCACTGCAGGAGGCTGAGGCAGGAAGATGGTAAATTGGGGCCCAATCTGGGCAACTTATATTTAGCAAGATCAAAATAAATTTAAAATATAAAAAGGGTTAGGGATATAGCTCGGTACAAAGGCCCTAGGTTCACTCTCCAGTACTTTTGCCTTTGTGCAAATATTTTTACAGGCTAGATACCTAGAAGCACATGTGCTGGGTCATAAGAAATGTGTCTTTTCATTTTAGCAGCTACTCTAAATTAGCTTAGTACACTTCCAGGGTGGCTGCCCCTCCCAGAAGTGCACAACAGTATGTTTTCTGTGTCTCAGCCAACATTTGACGTGTTAACAGTCATGTACATTTCCCCTCATCTGATGGGTAAAATCAGGTCAGTATTTTAAAAAATTGTATTCTCCAGATGACTAGTGAGGTTGAATTTTTTTAATATGCTGATTTTCATTTGAATTTCTCCTGTAAGTTATGTCTTTATAAACTTTGCCCATTCTTCTGTTGTGCTATTTATTTTATTCTTACTAATTTAAAATATTTCTTTATGCAGGAGATGATCTTATTCACTTTAAAGTATTCCTAGTTTAGGAAGAGCTTTTAAACATCAAGCATATTTGTTGGGCTTAATTGGTTGCTTTTTCAGCATCTAGTGTGATGATCAAATGATATTTATTTGACCTATTGATATGAGACACCTGTAACGTAAGAACTTTAAAAGGCAGAGCAGTTAAATATTGATGGGCAAAGGGAATGATGCCAATGTGAGGGTTTTCAGAACAGGTTAGGAGGGTGTGTCTAAGACAGTATGGAAGTCTGCTTGAGAAAACAGACTGGAGTCAGGGTAAGGTCTGGTAGGGCTGTCATGGGTGGGAGCTCTATAGTTTAGGAAAGATGGAACTACTACAGAATTTTGAATAAAAGCTAACTATAGAATTTAAGAAGATTAATATAGTGGTGTGGTGGAGGAAGAAGAAAATAGAAGCAAAGTGAGAACTGAGATGTCTAGGAATACAGTAAAAACAGCCATTCTCTATACTGATCTAAGGAAACAGAAAAGAAGAAAGGAAGATGAACAGACCAATATGATTCTCCAGTGAGCCTAGACTTAGAAAGAAGGTCTTGTCAGTGAGGAAGGGCGCCTGTGTAAGCATGAATATTAGCATGTCACAGACCTGGGAGCTGAGCTCATAATCACTGTTGGCTTACACAAAATAGCCAAACTGCAAAGTGAATTACAAAAACAGAAATAAGAATATGTAGGGACTTTTTCTTTCTGTAGGGAAATGATGTAATGTTGATGGATGACAAAGAGGAAACATACTCCAACACCTTTTATTTTACTTTCAATGGACAATCCCAAGGAAAAGATTTTCAGAATGAGGTGGAGTGTGGGATAGAACAACATGGTAGCTGAAGACAGGGCAGAATGAGAGAAGAAATTGTCAGAAAGCATCTCTTCTCTAGGTGGTCTGTGTTCCAGGGAATGGAGGTGTTAAGGTTTGGGTCTAGATGTTCCCCCCAAAGCCTCATGTGGTCATAGGCTTGATCTAAAGTGTGTGAAGCTGGAATTGATTCATAATGCAGTAGGCTCAAGGGCATTAGGATTAAGGGTGTGAGTGCTACCCACCCTGAGTAGTTTGAATAAGATAAAAGGAGCAGAGAGACACTGTTAACTCTCTTGTTGTTGTTGCCTTGTGCACACCATGTTGTTTCTCCTCTGCATTGCCTGTTTGCCATCCCTGCCTTGGATCCAGCTGATTATGGACTGAAACTTCTACAAATTGTAAGCCAAATAAATCCCTTTTCTTCCAACTTTGGTGTTGGGTATTTTGTCTCAGCAACGAGAGAAAAGTAACGAACACAGGAGGGAACTTTCAGGGATGTCTCAGGTTCTGTTGGGGACTTCAGAGAGAGCTTACAGGGCATTGCTTTAAAACAAGGAGTGTGAGCAAGTGGAATTCTGAATTAAAAAAAAAGTAGATGTCATGAACTGCAAATCAGTGATCTTAATGCTACTTTGGGGCAAGATCCCAAGACAGCATAAGAAGAGGAGGAGTTGTGGGACCCCAGCAAAGACGCGAGGGTCATTAGAACACTACATAGGTCACGTGAAACCGTGACTGGCCAACTTTCTTTCTTATAGGATCACATGATTGTTAAATGTAGGGAGTATTACCTAAAGGGAGCACCAACAACTGGAGCTATAAGAAATCAGAGAAGAGCAAGAATAAAGAAGGGATGACCAAGGGATATTTGGCATGGAGAAAAGAAGGCTTCGTGATGGCTAATGTCAAGTGTGAGAAGGATGATCATATGGAAGATGAATCAGATACCACACGTGGGTCTTTAGAAGGCAAAGATAAAGGCCACTGGGTAGAAGTTACAGAGGCCTAGAAGAAGACCCACTAGAGGGAAGGACTATGTTATCACCTACTCTGTCCAGTAGAGGAGTGGGGTGCTTTCTGTTAGGGTGCAGTTCACAGCCCTTTGAGCGCGCAAGCTGATGCCAGTCATTTTCTCCTAGGGAAATGCTCTATGCACTATGTTCTATGCAAATGTTTAAATGCATCATCATGTGGTTGCCTCTGAAGTCCCTTTGGATTTTGAGATTTTATGACCTTAGGGCAATGTTGGTGTGAATGGAAAGGAACAGCTTGGAGAGGCAAGATGGTGATGCTGTGCCTAACAGGTGGAAAGACCCGGAAGAAGATGGAGGAACCTTGCCTACTTGATAAAAGACAGTCATCCCCTCAGATAGGCTAGGAGAAGACCACTACTGTCTGGACCCCGGGAATCAGGACTATCCCCAAGTAGTAGAGGGCTGCACTTCAAAGGAAGCCCCAGGTCCACATTTGTCACAGGATTTTTGGCATTTCAAGGACAAAAATTTCAAAATGGAATGTTAATGACATTCAGAGAAAAGAGGGCTGTGTCGCACATGGGTTCCTTTTCCAGGGGGGCTTGAGACACAGGACTGCTGAGGACTATGGGGATGTGGGCCAAGGCACATCCCTGGAAGCAGGCCTAGGACATAGGCCAGGAGAAGTCAAAAAGCAAAAGCAAGAGCAGGGTGGGGTCAGGGAGGGGGAGGAAAGGTAAGGACAAAAGAAGCAGGAGCACCTATGTGAATGGGCCCCATGTGTGCTGCCAAAGGCCAGGAGCTGGCTCTAAGGAGAGGGGAGAGTCGGGAACTAGGGGACTAAGGCTCTAAGGCTGGTGGTGCCCTCTGGGTGGCATCTCATCACTCTGCTTCTTTCTTGTTATTATATGCAGGGCCGGATTAGCCTAAAAGTGCTCTGGGCCCGGGGAGGGGGGGGGGAGAAAAGCTCTCAGGATGGAAAGCTGTGTGCGGGGGTGTGTGCCTGTTTCCCTATTTTCCAGGGCTGGAGAGGGAGAACTGGTAAGAGGTAGGTAGACAGGAAGGTGAGAGGTGAGATTGTGGTCGAAGCTTGGCTCGGCTGAGGCTGAGACATCCTAGGAAACTCAGAGGGCAGGGATCTGGCCCAGGGCACGTGTCTGCGGGCCCCGTCCCTTCTTCAGTGGGTCCCTTTGCGGAATCGCGGGATCCAGGGGCGGAAAGCGAGGGGCGCCCCTCCCCCACTAGATGGCACTGAAACGCCTTGTTCGAATTTCCGAAAGGCAGGAAGGAGAGAGGGTGGAAAAAAGACAAAAAGAACATGGTGGAGGTGCTCTCGAGAAGCCCCGTGGTGCAACGCCGGGTGCCTGGCACTCTCTCTCTCCAGGGCAGCTCTTTTTGGAGAGAGGGTGACAAAGAAGGGTGACCGTTGGAGAGAGCACCCCAGTATTTGCAACTGGGAGGGAGGCTCCCTGCCTTTGCGGCGCGGTCTCACGTGAGCGGGGGCGGGACGCAGCCAGCTAGCCTGAGGCTCACTCGCGCCAGGTCTGGGGTCCTGCAGAGCCGAGATCCAGCCGCCACCTGTGTAGAATGACAAATCTATACCGAGGATGCCTTTGACCGGCCGCCCCTCCCCAAAGTGCAAGTCCCCAACGTTTCAAAACATTGAACCGTCCTTAATCCCCCATTAAAATTCTCTTCTTGCGATCATGAAAGGATTGGTCCAATTTCTTCTTTTCCTGCTATGGAGGGAGGGAGGGAGGTGGAGGTGGGTGGGGGTAGAGGCCGGCATTGGCCTGGGCCGGCCGTGATCCCCGAGGTCGCTCCCTGTTCAGCCTCGAGTGGAAAAGCTTGTAGCAAGCCAGGCAATGCCTGTGGCTTTGGGGGGCGGGGGAATGAAGATCAAACGGACCCCGAGACACCAGCGACGGATACTGGGGTCGCTCAGGTCCCAAGGGCTCACTCTGCAATCAGCAGTCTTTTCTTTAAAGCACTGTGGTGGATTGGAGGGAATTTTTCACGGCTCTGAAGAAATAGATGTAGGCACCACCCCTAAATGTATAAGAATACACGTAAACATGCTACATGCCACATATATGTATATGTGCATAAATATGGATGCGGTTGGGCACATACCTTACCTAGACACCATTGACTTGCCTGGTCAGAGAATAAAGCTGAGACACTTCGTGCCTGGGAAATAGTGCGGTTTATCTTTAAGAAGGCTAGAAAAATAAGAGATGAGGCTCACGTTGCACGGATGACATCACTAGCTTTTGGCTGCGCGCTCCGTGTTCTCGTCGGTGGGTTTTAGCCAAGGCTGCAGCGCCTGGCGCCCGAGCGAGCGAGTGAGCGAGCGCTGCAGCGGCTTCTCCAGTGCCTGCACCCGGGCGAGGCGACGTCCAGCTCCCGGGGCGCAGCCTGGGCTCCTGCTCCTCCCAGACACCCGTGAGGCCTCGGAGCCGCCGCGGCTGCAGGAGGAGGCAGGGAGGGGGAACCGAACCGTACGGCTCCCCGCCCCCCCCCCTTCACCTCGGCGACCGTCGCGTGCCGGGAACCTGATCGCCCGACGCCGAGGCTGGGACCGGATTCGCTGCTCGCTGCTGCCTAGGGAGCCGGCGTCTCGGCGCCCGGGCGGGCCGCGAAGAAAATGGTGCAATCGCAGAGCGGCTGACCCCAGTTGGGCAGAGCGGACCAGGCGCTAGAGTGCCAGGCTCAGGTGGCGGGAGAAGGGGGCGGGTTGTTGGAGCAGCCGGGACCCGGGTTTTCCTCCCAGCCCGCAGCGTTTTCTTTGCACCTGGACTGCACGCTCCCGGGCTTCGGGGAGCCACAAGAAGTGAGGCAGAGGCGGCCTGGTGGTGGCCGGGGGGACACTTCAGGAAGAAGGCGCCGGAGAGCGCGGCGTGACGCCCAGGGAACCTGCCGCGGGGCCAGAAGCTCCTGGCGACTGCGCGCCCTGTCCATGGTGTTGAAGGCCCCCCGTGCCGCGCTCTCTGCCCGGTGCGCCCTCCTCTGCGCAGCCCGCCCCTCGCGCCCGTCCGCGGCCGCCCATTCTCCGCCAACCCCGGGCCAGGACTCGTCCTGTAGCTCCGCCCGGGTGTCCGCGCCGTCTGCCTGAATGGCGAGGCCGGAGGCCGACAGCCGGGTAGCTCGCGGGGAACGGTGGGCAGAGAGCGCGCGTCCGCGGGAAGCCCGGCGCTGAGAGCCCCGCGTGGGCCGGCGAGGGACCTGAGGACGGAGATCTCGAAAAGACCCGACCCAGGGAGGAAGATCTCTTCTGAGTGCACATCTCGGGTCTCCGCTTGCAGACCAGAAAGGGGAGAGACACTCGAGGCAGATCCAGGCGGGACTCGGGGCGGCCGGCCCTGGCACCCGGCGGTCTCCTCCGCCGGCGGGCTGCGTAGCCGTAGACGAGCGGGTGCTCCTGTTCGCACGGCCCCATCCCCTAAATCTTCCCCAGCCTCTTCGCTGCACAAAGAATCTGCAGCGAGCTCCACCGCAGCCGAGGGCGCTCGGGCTTGGGTTTCCGGAGCCGGGGCGCGCGCAGAGGCCGCAGGTTCGGAGCAGCCGCTCCCAGCGGGGCGGGGAGGGGGCGGGAAGCCGCCGCGTGGAGTCCGCCGCCGCCAGCGGCTGCCCCTGTCCCGGAAGATGCCCGGGAGTGCGGTCAGAACTTTTTAGGCTGCCCGCCGCCATCCCCCCCGTCTCCGGGCCGAGTCCCCCGCTATTGCTGTTCCCACCCCCAGCTCGGCGCCGCCGCTTGGTCCCCGGCCGGCGCGCGGAGAAAGGCGAGGCCGCGGCGGGTCATGCCCAAGGTGTAGGCGAGGCGGAGGCATGGCTGCCGGAAGGTTGCTGCTCTACACGGGCCTCTCGCTAGCGCTCTGCGCCCTCGGCATGCTGGCCGTGGCCATCTGCTCGGACCACTGGTACGAGACGGACGCCAGGAAGCACAGGGACAGGTGCAAGGCCTTCAACACCCGCCGGGTGGACCCCGGCTTCATTTACAACAACAACAACAACTTGCCGCTCCGGGCCAGCCGCTCGCGCCTGGACCGCTGGGAGGGCAAACTCCTCCGGGCCCGGAACCGCCGGCAGCTCTTCGCCATGAGCCCGGCAGACGAGTGCAGCCGGCAGTACAACTCCACCAACATGGGCCTCTGGAGGAAATGCCACCGGCAGGGATTCGACCCCGAGATCGCCGCCCTCATTCGGAAGGGTAAGTGAGAGGCCCGAGGCGTGGCGCTGCGGAGAGCGGTCGCCTCCGTTAGGCCCCGCAGCCCCACGCCTCGCTCTCCCCCGACTGCCCCAAATACCGGCTCCGGGAGGTGCAGTTACCCTGGCCGCCCCTTCCCACAACGGTAATGCAGGTAATGCAGCGTGCTGGAGGCTTTACTCTCTGCCCATTTCTGGCCTTACTCTTGTCTGTCCATATTCGCCCGGAATCTGCTGGTCCAGGGTTTTTATCCAGGATAATGTTTCATCAGCTTCAGAGAAGGAAGGGAATCCACAGTATTAGGTTGTGTCCTTAAGAGGAAACCCTTAAGAGTGACGTGTTGGGGATAACAGGTTCGAATCTGAATTTTATTTTAGATGTTGAACGGATCCAATTAAGGGAAGTAGGGGCATATCTCACAGAGAAGGCCTTGCTCCTAGCAGAAACGTCTGCTGAGTGCCGTGCCATGCCAGGCGTGGTGCGGGCATTGGTCATATAGACACCAACACATCATACATAGCCCCTGCCCTGAGCAGTCCCAAGCCTGTTGGGCAGTAGCATAACATCACAGTTCTTTATTTCTCCTTCAAAAAAGTGGTGACAAAAGGGACTTGTGTGCACTGAATATTCGTGGGTTCTACTGAGTACAAAGAAAGTAACACCAAAGTGGGCATTTCAGAGACAAAAATTACAGTTTTCAGAAGGTTCACATGAAAAATACTGAAAGTATACCAAAAAAGAAAAAAGCTACATTTACTAAAGATAAAAATGTACTTGATACTTTAGTATGATTAAGTCTTAAATTCTCCTTATTTGATACAATTTGTTAATCTTGCATGACCCTGTTCCATAAACCTACCAAAACATTGTTTGGATGTGATGTGTGTTAATATTGCTTGGAAAAAAGGAATGCGTTCTCCTCCATGGTGGCTGCATGCACCCTGGGAAGATGTGCAGAGGTTATGAGTCTCACCTCCTCTCATTCTCTTCAACTATTAAATGAGAAAGCCCAGCAGTGATGATGTTACTATTTGCAAGATGCTTTGAGGACAAGACATACAGCAGTCCTTAATGTCTCTTATTATATGGCTGTGAGGTTTGCTGATGTTTGAAAATAATATTGTGATTGGCCAGGGATTTAGCTCAGTGGTTCTGCCGCCTGTCTCGCAACTGTGAGGTCCTGAGTTCGATCCCCCATACCAAACAAACAAACAAACAAACGAAAAAACCAAAAAAGAAAATAATACTGTGAGAAGTGATGCCCTTTGATTTATAAAAGTATTGGACTGATCAGAAAGAATATCAATTTGAAAAAAATCACTTGTTTAAAAATGACAAGCAGTGTCTATGGTGGAGGAAGCTAGTTGACATTTAGGTGGTAGGTAGGTCCAGAGAGAATCCATCTTGCTGTTTGTTTTGTAGCTTCTTTAGGATGACTAGGGATTTCAGTTGAATCAGTTATGGGTGTGTTCATGCCATAGACATCCCATCTGCTTTATGATGAGGATCTTATTAGGGTGGGGTGACCCATTTTGAGCTCTATAACTTTATAAAGATGTGCAGAATACTGGGGGACTCCAAAAGAGAACAATGTAGGCTTAGATTGAGAAGTAGGAAAACAAGAGGAAGTAAAAGTATTTTTTGAGAAGAGGTGACTATGACAGTTTGCAGCTTCATCAAGTATTATTTTAACTATCATTTTCTGCTTTCTTTAAAATAGAAACGGCAGGAAGTTAGCTGAAAAGCAGGGGAGAATTCACATTAATAATGCCTGGCAAACGCTGGCAGGATTTGCTGAAGGAATTCTTGAATTTCCTTCCTTGACCACCATCTAGAACATGACAGGCATTCTGTCTGGGATTGATTGACCCCACTTAGAGAAAGGGGCATAGAATTCATGGCTTCTGGTGGCTGCATTCAGGGCTTTGATTCTGTGGTACTCTGCTTGGCAATCTGACTGGAAAGGTCTGTGCACCAGAGGGATTGGTTACCATAGTGACATGTTCTTCCGGTGAGGCTGGAAACACAGTGACAGGGAAAGGGATAGGGGAAGAATGTACAACATTTTGACTTTGTATCGACTGATTTTTAATTGCAGCAACAGAAAATGGACATGCACTGCAGGGGGATTGAACACACTGATACCTCGAGTTGGCAGGGCATTGTATTTCACTTGAACTAACAGAAATGCTGTTCCCCATCACCCCAAATACAGCCGTCACTGTCAGCTGCAAGCACCCGCTTACCATGACTGCTTATGTCCATTTGATAATCTTGTTAGGTATCATTGAGATAGATGGCATGCCAGCCGCACAAATCTTGAGACTAAGGTCACTGTCTCCATTTTTAACCTCAAAACATCATCTTCAAAAACCAAAGCTTCTTTTCCCAAATAGCAATAGACACATTTTGAAAATAAGTGCATCTTATGTTAATAGAACTCTCAGGAAATTCCAATAATATATAGAACATAATTTCTAGACTTAATTAGTGTTCTTCTAAGCAGATTTTATGTGGAAGTTAAAAAAGGAAACTGATATTTCTATACTTAACTCTAGGATATCATATGGAAAGATATTTATCTTACATTATTCCTAAGCCTCAAAAATATTTTAGAGCTTTGTCTTTTTTTTATTCATTAAGTTTATTGGTACATTTTCGGTATACTGTATGATGACGTTCATCATTGGGAATTTGTACCTTCACATGACGTATCTTGGTTCTTATTTTTTCCCCCTTCCCCTGGCCTCCCTTCAAGCCCTCCACCCCTTCCTATTTACAAAGACTTGTTTCCATTTTTTTCCTTTTCTCATATTTTTTCCTTTCCCTTCTTTCCTTTCCCCTACCCCTCCCACTTCCCCTATCCCTTCCCCTCTGAACTTTTCTTCCTATTTAACATTATATATTTTATGTTTTGATCCTTGTTTACACTTTCAGTTGCTCCAGGGAAACTATTCTGTATTTACATAGGTGTGTCCTATTTATTTCACTTAAGAGACGGTCTCAATGTGCATCCATTTAGCTATAAATGGCTCTAGTTTCTCATTCTTTATGGGTGAGTAGTACTCCATTTTAGGAAAAACCCACACCTTCTTTATCCAGTTACCAGTTGATGGGGATTTGGGCTGTTTCCAAGATTTAGCTATTAACAATTGTGCCGCTATAAGCATGGGTGTACATATATCACTGTGGTATGATGCTTTTAATTCTTCTTGGA